>JABSTQ010010399.1:0-290585 GCA_013358835.2 Ixodes persulcatus
GCCACGCGTTCGCGGGCTTCGCTTGCACGGCTGCAGGCGATGAGAAATTGTGCTCCGCAGGCGCGCGGAAGAGCGGGCTTCAGTGTACGTCATTTGCTCGCGTTGGTTGTGGTCCTGTTTTACAGCGGAAGCAGTTAGTGCTCTTTTCCTGGAAAATCAGGCAACGTTCGTAAGCGAAAGACCGAGTGATTCGCAGGTACAGAGCTGTGTTGCCGGAGTTGCCATTCTGAGGTTGGAATGATTCCGGAATCATTCCGCACTTTCCCGACCCCGGAATAGAATGGGAATAGAATGGCGGCAGCGCTGGGGGAATGGAATGGGAATGAAATTAGATGCCTTTTGCCCGGAATGAAGTGGGAATGAAACTGGGGCCGGTTCTTATGCGAGCTGTGTCAATTTTCATCAAGGGCTTACGGGCTAATGGCGCCATTCGCTAGCGCGTGGTAAGTGGCTCTTGAACCAGCATTATTGCGCTGGAAGTGACGACTGATTCATCGTCGGTGAAGCAACTAAACTGTAGGTGGACAAGGTGTCGTTCCCGGCGCCGCGAGGCGCGACAAAACGGCTGTTGTAATCATGCGCATTTGCATGGAGCTTTCAACCAGGGTGCTCGAACCGAATCCGAATCTAACACCGGTGGCAAACCCGTTATTGTTAACTGAAGCAAAACAAAGCTGTAACCAAAATGAAACATTCGATATTGAACCCGAACCGGAACAGAAACCATAATCTCTTGCGGCTGTTACCAGTTCGTTGGAAACGGTTCGGCGCAAGCCTTTCACGCTTGATCGCGCGATCAATGTCAGCAGTGACAAGAGGCTGCCATGAAGCACTTTGCGTGACCACCCTTCGGCTTAGCAGAATGAGTGCTTTGAGGATGCTTTTGCATGCTTTTGCAGTTGTCTCCGCGTTTGATAAGTTAACAACTTTATTCTGCTTTTTTTTTCAGTAACACAATGTGGCTGTCAATGGCCATTTTTTTTCACGTTTAGGAAATAGATGAATGGAATTGAATGATGGAGTTCAGCTATTCCAGGAGTGGGAATGGGCCCAGTGTCTCCATTCCGAGGAGTTGAAAGGAAAGCAATTGTCGGAAACTCTGATTCCCGGAATGGAAATGAAATGGAAGGGGGTTCTCATTCCAGAACACTGGTACAGAGTTATATCGCCGCAGCGTAATCACTGTTTTCTCCGTCGCCGTTCCATCGTGCACAATCACGTCATCGATAGCGATATGCGCTATTGGGCTTTGGTCCCTCTTTCTTTCTTTCGTTATCTCTCTTTTTTGTTCTATGTTCCTAATACATGGTAGATCACTCGACCTGTTGAATATGTCTGTCACTGGCGGCAGGTCACAGTAACTGTAAAAACAATATTTTAATTATTATTTTTTATATTAGCTCCTACGGGTTTTAGCAGGAAGTGCTTACAAGTTTAACCTGATCTTCACATAAATGAGAGAACTAATTCTGGAGTAGTGCTTTTTAACTTACACTGTCTTTCCAACAGCACACGCACCCACCACCACAATTTGCAGGTTACTCTCGCAGAACGTTGTCTCATCAGGATCTGTTTTTGGATAAACATGTATTAGATGTAGCTTGGTGGTTTCATATAAATTCAAGCAGCACACGTCTTTGTTATTATTCAACCGGTAATTCGTTCTGGCGTATACCTTCTGGAAAGCCAAACGGTTTTTAAAATTTGATTATAATTATGCTGCTTGTATAATATGTGCAAAAAGATTCAGAACATCTACACGGGACGCAGAGTGTCTCTATGAAGCGAATAAATCACACAAAATTCCTTACATTAGTTGGTTCAGTGATTTGAAATGATGCCCAAATTGTTTTGATTGAAGTCGTACATTTAAGTTTGGCTAATTATAAGTCAATTACTGCAAAAGCGATTCATTAGCCAATTATACCAAACGTTATTTATTTTCCAAATAGGCCCATGAGCAAAAACCAATTCGACGTTAACACCCATTTTGTGCAATGCGCACTTTTCCTGGGAACGATCTGGCCCGCATTTCGAGAAGCACTCTGCATAGGGTTCTTTGCAAAAGAACTGTTCATACACCAAAATAACGAAATGTGCGATACAGCGCTAGTGTCATACTCCCCCAGGCTGGGTCAACACCCTTCCCAGAGGTCCTGATGCAAAGTGTACACAAGCTTGTGATGCAATCACCCCAGAACCCCTAAAAAAACTAACCCCCCCCCCCCCCCCCCCCTTCCCGATTGCCCGGTATTTACACTCACTCTAGCAGCGTCGACCGAACGGCCTACAACCCCGAGACTGCGGGTAAGCAAGGACAACACGAAATATTCTTACTGAGTAACATTCTGTCCTGAAGCCGACCAGCCCACACGAACCGTAGCCTCTGAGATCGGCGCGCTCGCGCTACACACGAACATTCGTTGCTGGGCGATTGCATTTTACTGACGTACGGGAGAATAGAAAGAAGTCGGATCGCTGGTCGCTATACCAACGACTGCGAGCAATAGCAGTAGCGAGTCGTGGAAGTATCTATATAACATAATCGTTCAGGACCTCAGCCAGTACTTCTAAACAATATTTCCTACGGTGAACGACACAGGGATCGGAAGGAAACAGAGCTGGTACTCACACTGCACACAGACGAGGAGCGGGTCGGCTCCCAGTTATCCCTTTTTATCTGCGACAGCCACAGTCGCACTTCCGTTTGGCGTTCGTTGGAATGTTGAATAGCCTCCACCCGTTTCGGGAGTTATTTAAGCACTTCGGCACGCAGCAACCCGGCATTGTTGTCGTGGCACCCTAATTGTTGTGAACAATAATAATAATAATAATAATATCTTTATTATCTTTGAAAAATACATGTGTAAGCGTGCTGGCCCACGAAAGCAAAGATGCTTGTATGTGGGACCAGGCAGCCAACAAAATACCGTGACACTTTGAACACTGGAGAAACAAAACAAACAAACAACAATAATGTAGGAATGTGGGCAACGAATACGCACTAAGTAATTATATAATTATTATTGCGCGAGCGTGAGGCACCATTCTCTTACATTCCGTTTTACCGCACGAAAGGATGATAAGTTCAGCAAAGACTCTGGCAAACTGTTGAACATCGAAGGGACATAGTGTCGTTTTAACTTTTTTCCATAATTTGTTCGTATCTTAGGGACCTTGAACCTATCTGTACGCCGCAAGTTTCTTTTTATTACCTCTTGTTTAAATGTTGTACAATAATAATTACTTGTTATTATCACATATTTATGAAACTAATTAAATGACAATATTTCTAACGCGCGCATTTTTTCTTCAAGGTCTAGTTTATCGTACAATGACCCGTAAGAAATATTGTTTACACAGTATTTTATGATTCTATCAATTCCCTCTTTTTTGTACTCGGAACAATTCCCATATATCGTAATTTCATACCGTATAACTGATTCTCCTAAAGATCTGAAAATAGTTCTCCGCAAGTTTACAGAACATGAACTTTTTAGCTTGTAAAGATACGCCGATACCACCCGCATTCTCTTAATAATATATTCGATTTGCTGGTTCCAAAGGATATGTTGATCAAATATTAACCCCAAATATTTAACCGAGGAGTCATAGGGTAACGGTCTACACGTGCAAATGTGTTGAGCATGATCATGGAGGTGAAGATATATGTTTGGTACTAGAGTAATTTGTTTATGGGGATTACGAAAACAGACTAATTTAGTTTTATTGACGTTCACAGAAATGAGATTACTTGAGAACCAGTTAACTAATAAATCTATATTTGTTTTGAAGCAGCGGAACCGCCTGGTTATAGTTGTCATGCGGTAGTAATAAAACAGTATCATCCGCGTACGGAAACATTCTAGATCGTAGTTGTAATAACCCTAGATCATTCACTTATATATTAAACAATAACGGACCTAGTGTACTACCCTGTGGCACGCCGCAATCGACTCTAAGTTTTGTACTAGTGCTGCTTTCAATTTTAACCATCTGAAACCTGTTTGTAAAGTAGTCAGTGAAGAATTTCTGAAACGGGCCCATGAAACCATGCTTATTGAGTTTTGATAGGAGGAGTGAGTGATCAATTGTATCAAATGCCTTGGACAAGTCCAAAAACAAGTCAAGGGCTACTTTATTATTTTCGAGCGTTTCATTAAGAGAGTCCGAGAAAACTTCAAGTAATGACATAGTGTTCCTTTGTTGCCTAAAACCGTACTGCCCGTCGTTCAATAACGAAAATCTCTCACAGAAGCCATTCCTACATATTTGTACCCATTTTTCGAGAATCTGAGCAATTGTTGGTAATATTGATATCGGTCTATAGTTTCCTAATTCTTTCTTACTACCCTTTTTGTATAACGGTCTCACTATCGACAATATTAGTCCATCCGGTATTTTTCCTGTTGTCAGGCATACGTTAACTATAGAGAGGAGGACCAGTTTTAGACTTGAAAAATTGTAGCGCAAATCCCTAATACGAATTTGGTCTATTCCAGGCACTTTCGTTATTGACATTGAATTAATAATGTTCATGAGATCGTACTCATTTATTTCTGGTAGATGTGCTGAATTTACAGTCATTTTGGTCAGCCGGTTCATCATTGACATGCACCGCTATCTTTTGCCTTAGGGCTTGTACGGTACTAATGAAACTGTTGTTGAATGATTCGGCTAGTTCCGTGTAGTTATATAATGCTGGAAAATTCTTCCTAAATTGTATCGTCAGTGTTAGTTTTCTTTTTCCTGCCCATCAACTCATTCACGAGGTCCCATGTTTTTTCCTTGGGTTTTTTGCAGAACTAAATTTGCTAGTATAATGATTTCTTTTGGCTAATCTAATTTTAGCAGTTAACTTATTTCTTAACACGCGATATTCGGTTTTTAAAGTGGTATTACCCTGATTTTGTTTACATCTATGCCATAACCTGTCTTTCAAGTGGGATAGTTCTAAAATCTCTTCATTAATCCAGACATTTTCTTGTTTTCTTTGCTTCAATTTTACATTTTTGATAGATATTTTATATATCTCTTTAAATTTATCTACGAGTAAGTCGTAAGCGGTAACATGGTCATGTACTTATAATGAATCCCAGTCATACATACTGATAAGGTGGTCTACCTTTTTGTTATCTAAAACGGTTTTAAAAACACTCTGGTTTGACATTTCATTTTTTGAGCTTTCACCCAATATTGCTAGTGCTACTAAATAATGATCAGCTACCTCCTGTTTAATTACCGCCGGCACTAATGTAGCATTACTAATTCTTATTACTATGTGATCAATGCATGACTTAGTTATTGTACCGCCATAATATTCTTCTCTTGTGTAATCGCGTATCACGTTCTCGAGCCCGAAGGCGGAAAGCGTGTCTAAGTAGTTTGAGACTCCATACTTATTCTCCTTTAAGACATCTATGTTAAAGTCACCAGCCAGTATGATATGCGGATTGTTATCAAATTGGCGCAATAACGGTGAGAGTTCCTCGCAGAACATTTTTATATTAGAATTAGGCGGTCGATAAACTGCGCATACAATGTAAGAAATAGACGCCTTGTGAACAGAAATTGCGCATAGTTCTGCATAATCAAGGGAAACGATAATTCTTTCCGACAAACAGCTATCATTTATAAACATCAGCAAACCTCCTCCCTTTTTTTCCTTTCCGACAAAGACAGTACGAATGAAAACCAACCAAACTATATTCCACACATGCTTCCTCTTCGATGTTTATTTCACTTAAAATCAATACGTCCAGGGACGACAGTTTTCCCCAGACAACAGAACCAATAGTTCGTCCCAGTGTTTGCGTAAACTTCTAACATTCACGTGTATCAGACTGAGTTTTCGATCGCTACTATCGTTTTCTGCTAGCAAGTGTGCGATAAGACTCTCCCATTCTTGAATGGTGACGAATGTGCTTTCCATTTTTATGTTATCTTAGCTAAGTCTCTTTCGCATTCGATGCGAAGAGCCCCGGCGCGTTCTTTTTGCCTCAGAAAGATTTTACCATTTCGCACCCACACAAACTTATACCCCTGTCAGACGGGAAAGTAAATGTCATTTTGATCGAATGTCATTCACCGCTCGGCGAATCAGCTCGTGATCCTGGTTCTTCAAGTGATCCTGGTTCTTCATCGCTCACGCTCATTGGCCGAGCTGTAATGTCATTTTGCTTAAATGTCATTTAACGTGCCCGTCTGACAGGGGTATTATATGACTGCTTTTGCGCATTCCTTAGTAGCCCACAGCAGACTTTTCAGTGTTTTTGTTAGATTTTCGTTAATGTAAATTTTTTTTCATTCCGCAACGTCACGCGCTTAGTCATCCAGAGGTCCCTTGTTCTCCTTTCCACAAACCTCACCAGGATTGGCGCTGTTTTTCCTTCCCTCGCCCCTAGGCGGTGAGCAGCCTCAACGTCCTCAGGGGCAAGTGGCGACAGCTCGAGTTTATTGGCCAAGTTCTGTACAACTTCCAACATATTCTCGTTTGGTCGTTGGGCGATTCCATGAATTTCGATATTTTTGCGCCGGGAGTACTGCTCCGCGTTATCCACTGCTATCTTTAGTTCCCTGATTTGCAGGTCCTGCTCGGTTACTTTAGCTTCTAGTTGACCCGTCCTCTTTGTCAGCTCTTTGATAGTAGCGCTCTGCTCATCCAGTCGTTTAAGAAGTTCATCGTACTTCCCTGACAGGGTGCTCATCGATGCATCAATTGCTTCGACAGTTTTCCCATGCGCATCTAGCTTCGTCATGATTTCATCGTCTTTACTGCTTTGTTTTCCTAGAGATTTTTCAACGCCTTCCATCCCGTTCAGGATGTCAGTTAGTTTCTTATAGATATCTTCGTTTGTGGGGAGCAGCTTATCTATATTCAGCTCGCGGGAGCCACTCGAAGTTGCCCTCTCCCCTTCTGCGGGGCCGCGCTCATCGGACGATTCATACTGGCTGGAACCATGAAGTTTGCACGTGTTACATTTCCACGCATTGACGCTCTCTGCCGTCATTGCCTGCAGGAACTTTTTCGTTTCGTAACGCCAGAGCACTTCCCAGTATGGTACTTGTTTTCGCATTCTGAGCACTTTAAACTGAGACTCCCTGCTGGCAAAGAATTCATACATGCAATACATTCGTTTTCTCCCGCCATATCACAGCTTTTAACGCAACAGGCAGACCAGCGAAATGCAAACCCGTAGGCTCACGTTAAAGTATTGAGTCAAAATCAAGCTTACCTAAAACAGAAAAGGCAGCGCTTAGCTCTGGGCATAAGGCATCTCGCTGGTCTGCGACGTGCTGTTCCACGTTTGGCGCTTTTGTAGGCGACGAAACCAGACTCTCGGTGTCACAGCAGATAACCGTGGCGCTTGCGCCGTGGCCTGCTGCGGCTCGCTGAACTTCCACGTGACGAGAGCTGCCGATGACTGGGCAGCGGGCGATCTTGTTGCTTGTCCCTCCTGCGCTGGGCGCTGCGGCGCAAAGCCGAAGGGCTGCAGTCGTGGGGAATCAGCCTTGAAACCGTCTACCGACGATCGTTAACCGACGAGGCCACGAGGCCAACGAGGCGACCTCCCGGTATCACGCGTGCAGCGTCAACACAACGTGAGAGGAAAAATAGCGGCCGCCACCGGGAGCGGTCGGGGAGATACCGGGGAATCCCCGAAAAGGCGGCACTTGCCCTCCCTAAAGATGTCGCCTCTCTAGCAAGGCGCAGCGGCCAACAACATTGAGGCACTCTAAATGCTATTTACTTCTGGTGCCATCTGGTGCAGCGAGCAGAATACGGACTCTGTTGTCTTAAAATTCAAAAGCGCTAACAAAGACGAGGACAAAAGTAGGAAGGCGAACAGGACGAGCGCTTACTCTCAACTGAACATTTATTTAAAAACAGCTAAAGCAAACAACCTCCTACAAAATACACTGAATCACTCATTGGCGTCACACATCACCACGCGTCAATAAAATCACTCTCTTTTTGGTGCAGAAAAATTGACGGCTGACTGACGCAGCCTTCAGTGCCCTCTTTCTTTATAGCATGCTCTTCAAGCACTTCCCTCGCAGCTTTTTCACGAGCCTTCCCCACGATCGTGGTATTTTGAAAGATGGGCTGGCACAGACAGTCTCTGCAATGAAGAGGCAAGTGTCCTCCAGGTGTCGAGCGCAAAGCCAGGTCATGCTCGCGCATCCTCTCATTTACGCACCGTCCTGTCTGGCCGATGTACACTCTACCGCATGTCAGCGGTATTCTGTACACCACGCCTACGTTACAATCTACAAATCGTTTGGCATGATTGACGGTGCATAAGCGCGCGTTAGTCTTTTTTTCCTGAATCCGTGGGCATAATTGGGCCAACTTACATGGCGCCGAAAACACAAGCGGCACATCAAATCTTTCTGCCACCTTTTTTAAGTTATGTGAAATTTTGTGCAAGTAGGGGATGACCTGAGGTCTCGTTTTTGTTTTTTTCTTTTTTACCCTCAGACTTTCCCTTGATCTTTTTCAGCAGCGTCTCGGCAACTCCAAGCAAAAGTGAAGTTGGAAAACCGGCATCTCTAAGTCGATTAACCTGCCGGCTGAAGCTGTCACGCATAACATGGTGGCATGACTTCTGAAGTGCCGCCTGGAAACAAGACGAAGCAATACCCCTTTTTACTAATTTGGAATGTGCCGAATCGTAGGCGAGGATTCCCTTTTTGGAGCGCGGGTGGTAACTCCAACGGACATGGTTTCCCGTGAACATCAGTCTCAAGTCTAGAAACTGGAGAAACTGGCCGTCCGGGAGTTCGTGAGTGAACTTTAAGACATTTGAGTTGTCATAAAACACTTTTAACACACTCTCAACACTCAAGGGAAGCAAGTGTGTAAGGTTGTCCGGTATGTTGACGACTATTTGGTGCTATGGCAACGTTCTGAGAATCTTTTGACGCGCCAGGTTGTTGAGAGTGTGTTAAAAGTGTTTTATGACAACTCAAATGTCTTAAAGTTCACTCACGAACTCCCGGACGGCCAGTTTCTCCAGTTTCTAGACTTGAGACTGCAGTTCACGGGAAACCATGTCCGTTGGAGTTACCACCCGCGCTCCAAAAAGGGAATCCTCGCCTACGATTCGGCACATTCCAAATTAGTAAAAAGGGGTATTGCTTCGTCTTGTTTCCAGGCGGCACTTCAGAAGTCATGCCACCATGTTATGCGTGACAGCTTCAGCCGGCAGGTTAATCGACTTAGAGATGCTGGTTTTCCAACTTCACTTTTGCTTGGAGTTGCCGAGACGCTGCTGAAAAAGATCAAGGGAAAGTCTGAGGGTAAAAAAGAAAAAAACAAAAACGAGACCTCAGGTCATCCCCTACTTGCACAAAATTTCACATAACTTAAAAAAGGTGGCAGAAAGATTTGATGTGCCGCTTGTGTTTTCGGCGCCATGTAAGTTGGCCCAATTATGCCCACGGATTCAGGAAAAAAAGACTAACGCGCGCTTATGCACCGTCAATCATGCCAAAAGATTTGTAGATTGTAACGTAGGCGTGGTGTACAGAATACCGCTGACATGCGGTAGAGTGTACATCGGCCAGACAGGACGGTGCGTAAATGAGAGGATGCGCGAGCATGACCTGGCTTTGCGCTCGACACCTGGAGGACACTTGCCTCTTCATTGCAGAGACTGTCTGTGCCAGCCCATCTTTCAAAATACCACGATCGTGGGGAAGGCTCGTGAAAAAGCTGCGAGGGAAGTGCTTGAAGCGCATGCTATAAAGAAAGAGGGCACTGAAGGCTGCGTCAGTCAGCCGTCAATTTTTCTGCACCAAAAAGAGAGTGATTTTATTGACGCGTGGTGATGTGTGACGCCACTGAGTGATTCAGTGTATTTTGTAGGAGGTTGTTTGCTTTAGCTGTTTTTAAATAAATGTTCAGTTGAGAGTAAGCGCTCGTCCTGTGCGCCTTCTACTTTTGTCCTCGTCTTTGTTAGCGCTTTTGAATTTTATGTCATGAACCAACTCGCCCGCTTCGCCACTTTAGCTCTGTTGTCTGTTCGCCGCGCCTAACAGGAGATGGCGGCACAAGTGAATAACGTCGCCAAATCGGTCGTCTACGAACGGGCTCACTTTGGAAAGATTTTTTTGTTAATTGTTTTATTGGAAGAAATTTGTTTTTTGTAATTTTACACTGTAAAACTGACCGGCTCAGTGCACACTAGGTGAAAGTATAAAAATTTCTATACGCAGGCATCGTTTTTGTTTGTTCGTTTTGCGACGGAAGGTCCGTTTGGGAAACCCCTTAGTAACCCACAACCTCCATTCCTTGAGTTCTTGGTGACTGTAGATTGTGGGAGCCGAAGGGCGAGACAGTCGGTGCTGAGCGAGGCTGAAGCTGGGCAGGAACGACGGGGCCGGGTCGCCTGGCCTGGCCCATGGCGAACCCCGGAGAGGTCCACCAGCGAGGCCTGGAGCAAGACCGGTGGAAACCGCGAGCCCTGGCCATCTGGTCTAGGCCACGACGATCCCGGGGTGGTTCCGCAGCGAGACTCGGGCAGTGATGGCCCGGGACAGCCAGCCTACGCAGCGCTGGCGTGGGAAAGGCGATCCGCAGGCCTGGACACGGACTCCGACTGTGAGCTCTAAACGACGGGCGACAACAAGGGTCGGTGGGCCCGGACTACCGGCTCTCGACGACGGGCAACCGGGAGGTACAGTAAACCCATTCGCTGTCTTCTCGTTGTGTTATGTCACTCCCTGGGTGACGGGCGGAGCGCATACCGATTGGGCGGCGATTATTGGGAAATTGTAGTAGACGGTTTCCGCAGCCCGCTAAGCACACGGATAGCGCTCCGTAATCCGCCACAGGACCTTGAACTATGCAGATAAGGCTGGCGGCGCGCATGCGCAGCTGCGGCGTTTTCTTCAGGGATACCGTAGCGGAGGAGAAAAACGGTCTACTACAATTCCCTATTAGTAGAGGGACCTCCGTAAAGAAACCCACAAGATTGACACGCCAAGCAACAGCGTTCGTTAAAAATCGCTGGCTAAACATGAAATAAATAACGTTAGTTAAACCACGGTGGAAGAAATACATTTAGGTGATGACTCTCTGTCTCGCGCGGCGACCACATTATGTTCGGCGCACTGAGCGCGCTTCACTCGCACGGGGATAGATGGCGCCCACGTTAGAGGGGCTTGTGAAGGCTTGTATAGAGGGCTTGTGAAGGAAATTATGCGTTCTTTACTCGGTCCCTGTGTACTGTGTAGTGAAGTTATGGATTTATGTTGGCGCACTGGCACTGATTGCCTTTTTCCCCGTGCGGTTCCTGTTTTGTTTTTTTGTTGTTTTTTAAACGAGAACATTCCGATGATGACTCAACGTGACAAAAATACTCGTATAAATATAAAACTTCCCGGCATAATCTACTGGGCCTTCAATAATTTAGAGGAAACACCTGGGTCGTGCTCGCATGTTTTGTCAAACAACATGTTTGGTAGCAGTTCCGTAAATAGTTTACACACATTGCGTGACTTTATATGAGGTCGGGTGACCCTGCTCCTGCCTTATTGAAAACAATAAATTCTAATAATGTTACGTAGTGGGGCCTAAATAATTCTTTACACGCGCATAAAGGTTTTAGCATTACAAATGGGTTATACATACAATGTCAACTTGTACTGTGGAACATACAAACCTTGTGAGCAGAAACAATTCCTATTAATGATAACATAGTGACTGAAATGATGATACAGTATGATGACATACTGATTGACATGATGACACAGTGATTGAAAGTCAAACAATAGTAGCGGTTATAAGACATAAATCACTTTTCATCTATACTCTCACAATATGGTGTCACCCCGTCTTACAGGTAAAAAAATACCTGACAAATATTTTTGCTTTAAAATGTACATAAAAGCTGAATTTGCTGCATACTACCAAAGAACGCCATCTCCTACATCCTGTGTTTCTCGCCCATGCCCTTAAACTAAGACGAGCGCTGCTTTGCTGATTTCTTTATTTCTTGAGCTTGTTTGTTCCTACTCATCGTAATATGCGTACAGTGTTGTCGGATTCGCATGCAGAAATAGTAGTGCAGCAACTGGGCAATTGTTTCTCTATGTGTTCAGCGCATGGAAACGTTATTGTGCATGTGTCAAGAACACTGTCGATTAATATTCTCTGAACATGTACTTGTTCTTTCTTCACGCGATGGGGAGAGAAGCTGAGGACGTCTTCACTAACAGACGCCAGCGGCCGATCTTCCTTCATCGCACGAATACTACTTCTGAAAAAGCGACTCAGTCGTCGCAAGCAAGTGGCTAAACCCGGAGCGTGTACGTCACCGAACCTATTATTTAGTTTTATTCTCCAAGTTTTTGACAATAAAGACTTCCTTCCATTTTGTGCCGTGTTTCATTGTTGCTGGAGTTGGCACCAGCGGTAACTGGGACCAACTCCAACTGGGACCAGTTGTAACTGGGACCAATTCCAGCTGGGACCAACTCCAACTGGGACCAGTTGGACAACTCCAACTGGGACCAGTTCCAACTGGGAATTGTTCCATAAACCAGTTGCAAATGGGACCAATTGGTTCCAGTTGAAAATTTTCGCCTGGGTTGCGTCCCAGTAGACAGTCTGGTGGCTTTTTTTTTCCACGAAGAACTGTTCCGCTTTCTTCAGTAGCTGGAAAAGGTTCTTGTTGGGGTGCATAACGGCTCCTCTGTTCTTCACGTTTGTCAGTGCTGCTTCAGTAGAAGTGTTCTTGTCGATGCTGAAAGCGGATCGGCATGCAGAGCAGCGTGTAGCTTTTTTTTTTATTTTCACGCTCAAAAACCCAGTTACATAATATAGCATGCAGTCTACAGCCTTGATTTCTTGCGTCTTTTCTGTCCAGACATCTTCGCATTCCCAGTCTTCGGCAGAAATTAGACTGTCAAGCTTGGTCTTCACTTGGTCAACGAGATGAGGAGACTAGGTAGTAACTTGCGATCGGCCCTCGGGATTGCACGACGCCACTGCTCCAGGCGAGCGTCATTCGATGGAGCTTTAAATAAGGACACTCGCTCTGCGCAGTTCTAGTACCCCGAATTGCAGTTGGGAACGAAGCACGTCTTTCCCATCCTTGTAGCATTACTTTTTCTTCGCGTTAAGGCTCATCTTCGTGCACGATGGTGGCACCTGTGATCGACACAGCACCAATGCAAAACATGAGGCCAGCCACTGACCGCACACCACCACCACACCGCGAAAAAGGCGAGCAAGCTATGCCCCCGACACCGTGGCCGCCGAGGAGAGACCTCATACCCACGGTGCTCACACCTCCGCGCCCTCCACGGCGGCGCGGAACAACTATTGGGCAGGAGATCGAACTATAGGGAGCGCTCTGACCCGTTTGTTGTCCCCATACTCGGTGTTTACTCAACACAAGGCCTGTGCACATGCCCAGAGGCCTTATGGGCATGTCCATGTCATCTTCTACAATAGAGCGCGGGGCACAGTTTAATGTAAAAAATACTAACAATCGACGAAGCAACGTTAAGTGCCGGATCTATCCCCAGAGAATGCGAGCTTGACCCACTTCGGCTTTTGTGCTGAGCTGGGACCGTGCATGCTGCATTGTTCATGCAGACCGGAGTGGAAACAAAAGAGACCCTCCTCCCCCTCACCGGAGAACACGAACTCCAGCCGAACGCTGACGCCGCGTTCGGTTATGTCGGCCGAGCGCTGAGTCATTGTATTTGTTGTCCCCATCCGTGTAGTTCTAAAGTTAACCGCTTGGGACGTCACGGTCGCTCCGATTACGTGCTAGCACATCCATCGAGCCAGTACATCCACCGAGCCATTACATCCATCGATGGATGTAATGGCTCGGTGGATGTACTGACTCGATGGATGTAATGACATGCGTATGGATGTAGCTGCTCGATGGATGTAGTTGCTCGTTGGATGTAGTTGCTCGTTGGATGTAGTGACTCGGTGGATGTAATTTCTCGCCCTTCCTGTTATCATGCTTAGCGTGCCATTACATCCATCGCGCTAGTACATCCATAGAAGCCAAGATGGCCGCCGTGGGGTCGCAATTATATTTAAGCCAATTTTAAGCTAATTACTTTTTTACGTTATTCACATTCTTATTGGATTGGGAGCCTCAGCAAACAAGGGGTAAGCCACAGAACCATTAGTGAATCACAATTAAATTCGACTAGGCATTCAAACTTTTTTTTTTCCTGTCAAAAAGCGCAATCAAAAGTAAGATTATGTGTACCGCCCTAATCCTCTATTAAAGTAGTTTACTGTAAACGACTTAATTTTCGCGATGACCTAATATTTGCGAAAACCTAATTTTTGAGAATTTCGCGATTTTATCAAATTCGCGAAAAATTGGTCACGCGAATAAGTCACCCCGTGAATACGAATACATCGCGTATATCTCCCGTTCATGAAATTTTCTGCCCGCGAAATATTCCCGAAATCGGCACTTCGCGAAATGTCGAGCCCGCGAAAATAAACTCGTTTATAATTAGTTAATTATGAGAGTTAAAGAGCAGCGACTATAGTTTGGTAAGTGTGGAAACAACAAACAACGAAAATAACGCCTCGTCAACGGGGTCGTCTCCCAGCGGCGGAAGTGGCGGCGCATACGCAAAGCGGGCATACGACGGCCACGTCGGGCCCCAAACGCCTTCGAGAAGGGTTCGCGGAGTGTCTCCATATGGCATGACACCCATGCTTTCTACCCCTCTTGACAATTTGAAGTTCGAGCTCCATTAAATCCGGTAAATTCATCAGGACTGGGGGAGGCTCCCTGAAGATTCGATGCAACGAGGCTTAGCGACTAAAGCGACACGACGAGCCGACGATGCGCGTGCGGCTTCGGTGAGGCCGAGGGCCGCACAAAGTGCATGACGCACGAGGGGTCATTTTACTTGCTTTTGTGCATTTAATTTGGCATATAACTCCTAAAATAATGGGAACTATTGAGAAATATATGTCTCGTTTGCTGCTGCGTTCACTGAGGTCGGGCTCAGCGCGAGATGACAGGCACGCTAAGCGGGTTCGCTCTTTGATATTTTGCTTTGCTAGCACTATATAGGTGAAATTGCGCCGAGCGTACCACATTTCCCAATGTACACATAGCAGAAAAACTTTCTAGGCTTAAGTATAGAAAACTCCGACCACATTCACGACTGCCAAATTTGCCTGGGTTAAGGCTACATTTGCGTTCAACTGCGTTGCGAGTGGTTGCAACTAATGACGATCCTCACGACGAGCCAATGTAGAGTCAACGCATTCAACGCACATGTGTGAGCTCGCACCGTCACAAGTGGTCGCAACGCAGTCGTTCCTAAGCAAACGCAAATGTCTGAAGTAGCTTTTAAGAAAAAGAAAAACGAAAGGTGTAGCGGATAAAGTCTGCAAGATTGATGCATGCAATGGCACGTTCTTGGACGGAGCTGCTTGATGGATGTCATAACACGATGGATGTGACGGCACGATGGATGTAATGACATGCTTTGGATGAAGTTGCTCGATGGATGTGATGGCGCGGTGGATGTAGTGGCACGATGGATCTAAAGGCACGTTGGATGTGGTTGCACGTTGGACGAACTGGCCCAAATTGGATCTACTGGCACTATGGATGTACTGACACTATGGATGTACTGGCACGATGGATGTAATGGCACGAAATTGGACGTATTTGCTCGATGGATGTAATGGCACGATGGATGTGCTGGCCCCAAGCCGGTCGCTCCTCCTCCCCAATACTTCGTTTCACCTTATGTTGTACCGCAGCGAGGGCTAGAAGCGCGAGCTCATTGCGTTGGCAGCTGCTCTTAAGTCACGAGAGCTTGTGCCGCCGGGATGTGCCCCAAAGCAAGGAGCTCGCGCTTGTAGCCTTTCCTGCGGTACATCATCGAGGCTATCTCCGAACACGATCTGGTCGCTCGCTCCCCGCGGGAAGAGCGGCCAGACTCCGGCAGACATGTACAAGTTACTCAAAAAAAGTAATTAAGTTAAGTTACTGAGTATTGACCTCAAAAGTAATTTGAGTAGAGTAGAAATTCCTCAAATGGAAAGTAATTGAGAAAATTACTAATTACCGTAAAAAAGTAGCGAATTACTTTTGAAGTTACTTTGAAGTCACTTTTATATCTTTTTATGATAAAAATAAAGTACAGAGGTTTTGATCCGTTAGCGAAATTGTGCCAGCCAAATATTGATGGAATTGTTTTTTTTTTTTTTCGAAGAAATGCATTAATAGTTGGTTCTGCATATGCATGCCTTATTGTTTTGTACTTTTTTGTTTGTTTGGTCAGTGATGTACTGCAAATGTGTCATTTCTACTTTGAGGTTTAGCACTGCCTGAGCTTGATTTTTAGATAGTTTTTGCTTGTTTACAGTCTAGCGTAAAGTACATCTTAAATGTACTTGAAGTAAATTACAAAGTAAATTAGAGGTTATGTACTTCATATAAAATAGTAAGTACACCGGGTGCAATGTATTTGAAGTAACGTACTATAAATAGAATATATTTCAAGGTAAAGTACCAGAACTTTAAACAGAACCTTTCATGACGCTCTTTCATTCCATATAAAGATTTCTTTTTTTTTTAGCTGGTACGCATTGCTTCTGAAGTTATTAAAGGTGCATCCGTTTTTTACGCAAATGGCAGCAAATTTTGTATGAAGTCAAGACGACACAGAGTAGTTGTTTTACTCCCGCTGACGAGCTATTTGACACAATCAACTTATAAGCCACTTTTTTGTATTGGTCTTAGAGCCGCCATTACTTCACTCGGAGAAATGAGCCGATGACGTCTAGAAAGAGCGCGCTTTCACACGACGATACGCCATTCTTTTGTTTTCAAATGCGGGGAATGTACATTGAAGTCGGGAGTTTTACTTTCCTCGGAAAGTACAAGTACATGCCCAGAGAATGTACTTCATGTAAAGTACAAGTTTTCTAAACAGTAGTACTATAAGTACCCTGTACCTAGAGTACTTACCAACACTGCTTTCTTATTATTTTTTATATAAAAACGTTGGGAGAATTACTAAGGTTTCTCAAACGATGTTCAAATATTTGAAGATCTGCATATTCTATGTTTTGGCAGGAAAGGCAACGCAAAAAGGTCCCCTTTGCGTTGCCCTTTAGCACGCGATTCTTCGAGTACACCACAAACTATAGGGGAGCACCAGATGAGCTTCAGAGCAGGTGCTGCATTTTGTTGCCTCCTTTGAGTGAGGATGCGATGCAGTGTGTGCACCTCCTGTAGTGGGCGAGAGTTTCTACGTTGGGGACAAGTGGGAACTAGGGTGCCTACATGTTTCCTCTCCGCTTTAGGGTGGCGCCAACTTTTTGTTACCCTTTCCCAGATCTTCTCCCACCGCCATTTTTTTCCACTTCTTAATTCGCTAAACGTAAACAATGTTGAGTTTCTGTAGTTTGGAAACACCGGCAACACTGTGAGGCCACTTCCGTTCCCGTTTATAAGAGGAGTCGGAGGCTCAGTGGGATGGCGGTCGTGGTGGCTGTCCCTCTCTTTATTAGTGTGTTTTTCTTTTTTTGAAGTTGCGAGCTGGAAGTGCGCGTTGCTTTTAACGAAACACGAGTTCCTGCGACAAAATGGAACGCAACAGACCGGCATTGCACGCCGAAACCTCGCCGTCAGAACGAGAGCGGTGAGCGCTCCCTAGCCCTAACGAGGATTAGCGGCGTAGTGCGAGGGCACGACCGGCGAGTGTGACAAAATGGTCGACGAAAACAGCGGAGGTTGCCATGGTAACGAGGTAGGCAACACTGGTTTGTCGGCAACAGGTATCACAAACGTTGTCGCCACCCTAAGCAGCGGAGCGGCGGAAACATGTAGGCACCCTAGTAGGAACCAGCCCTTTCTTCAAACGGTTCAAGTCTCCTTGAGCTTCGGGAGAAAAAGAAACGCCAGTCTTCGGCGCTAATCCCGCAGTTACTCGGCCTCTCTTGCGTCGTGCCTGTCCGCTCCCCGCGCTTCGCAGCAGTGTTGTTGCAGAGGGGGGGCTCGGAAAATAGTTGGGGGGTTTTGGACTCTCCGACCCATTTTCTTCCCCCTCCCTTTCCTACGCCACATGCTTCTCCCTCTTTACAAATATCAGCTGATCTTCCAACATCTTATCTCTTTTGTGCAGGAATGTTTGTTGATAAGCAAAACAACCACTAAATTCGAAAGTAATTTGTAATTTGAGTAGAAGTTACTCAGAAAAAGTAATTAAAGTAAACTACTAATTACCGAAATAAAAATGGAATAGGAAGTTACTAAACTACTCAGAAAAGTAGTTAAACTACAGTAACTTGAGTAGAGTAGTTTAACTACGTACAAGTCTGGGCCAGAGTCACCACCTAAATGTATTTCTTCCACCGTGGTTAAACTCAGCGCGTATCTTTTATCTAAAGGTGGCGAATCAGGCTATCTATGAAACGACACTTTCTTGATAGGGTGCGAAGTTAATATAAAGTGTACAGTTATACTTACATTACGAAGATGCACGTTCAGTTCATTCTTAATTGACTAAAGGCTGTGATCCTATTCAAGATTTGTAATCGGTATTTTGATTATAACACGGAATATATATTAATTTAAGTAGTCGTTTGATTAAAGCGTCGGTAAGTACCGGACTCGAATCCAACGGTTATAAGCGAGTTTCAATATATTTCAATCAGAAACTGGCGCTACCGAGGCCCACTAGATACACGTCTGAAATCGTTTATTACTTTTGAACTGGATTACGGATAGTTACAAAACTTTGGGACTGCATCCCAATGACAGGCTTAATTTTGAGTGGAAACTGCGCATTCGGCGATGCGGGTAGTATATATATTTCATACCTAGTATGTATTTCCTTACGTAGTACATACAAGCCAAGGAATAGGTGTACAGAAGACCAAATATTAAACAACAATGAAGATGTCGTTTACGCACGTTATGCGTCGTAGGTTACTTGCGTATGCGTCTCGCTGTTTCCTCCTATAGTTTTCTGAGGAGTGATATTTTCTTTTTTGTCGTAAAAAGTATAAATAAGCCAATGCAGTTCAGTGGGACCTCAACGATGCGTCTCAATTAACTAGTAAACTTCAATCATGCTTTTATGCGTGAAACTGGAGAGCGGGAACGTGGCGGGCCTATGTCCGGATGGTCCTTGAAAAAATAACGCCCCCGCTGGGGATGAATTACTCAGGATTCAGAAAAGCGGGCTTTGAAAAGTCGTGCTAGAGAAAATTTAGTCGCATCTGTACTATTACTTTATTTCATACGCCGAAATGTCTGGTCTCAAAAACTCGGGTTGCAGGCAACCTAGCCCCGTATTTCATTTATTTATTTATAACGATACGTACACATTACCCATGAAACGTCCCATTTTAAAGATTGTATTACAGTATTTATACTGAAGCCTTCGAGAACATAAGTGAAATCACAAAATGACTCCTAAATAGACAAAAGCTAGAAAAAAGTTATATTAGCTTTAATATAAACCTACGCAAATCATACAAGAAAAGAAAAGTTCACAAAGTTGTTATAGTAAGCCAATGCGCTTCAGCATTCAGGGGCGCATATAATAAACATTGCATTCCAGCGAAATATTAAATAGAAAATCAATGCACAACCGGTAGTAATTGTGAGTTAGTAGGTACTTTAGGAGACCGTACGATAGAGCTTCGCTTTGCTAGTGAAAGCTGCCCGCTTTCCGCATCGTACAACCTACTAAAACGCTCTACTGTTTACTTGTTACTAGAGAGGGTTAGCAAATAGAGAGTTTAGTAGATCGTACGCTGCAGAAAGCGGACCCAGTTGGCACGTGCTAGCTTATTCCATGCTTCAAAGTGACAGCATGAGAAAGCCCGCTATCAAAGCGTGTCTCTAGTCAGTGCATCCGATAGAAGTTACACTATGCCTGTTGGCTTCTCTCAAAAGATGCTCAACGCTTCGCACCATGCATAGACTTAAGCCGGACGGGTTAGCGACACCTCCAAGGCTGTTTTTGTTTTTATATTTTTTCATTGTTGTTTATTTGCATGATTACTGTAAGATATATAATGTAAATATGGTTCGTAAGAACATGCAGAACGTTCCTCCAAATGTGGCCGCCTTGTTTCCAAATGATTTCTTTGCGACACAATACCGAAATCGAATCAAGCGCGACCAGGAGGCGCTCGTACAGCGCGAACTATAGCGCGAGGTTGAACAGTGGCGCGAACGGCGCGAACGCTTGGTCGTCTGCTTCGCAAGACGCGCGTCGTCGATACTGAGCTAGTTGGTGATTCATGCTTCTTAAAGATGCCAGCTGAACTTTGGAAGATATACGGAGAGAGAAAGAAAAGAGGACAAACACACTTCTGAACTAGCAGCCATTTATTGAAGATATTCTTCCACACCCATTAGTTTCTCAGGAACTAATGGATGTGGAAGAAGAATGGGGTTATCTTTAGTAAATGTTTGCTATAGTAAGTTACAGCTGAAGAAGGTACGGCGAGGGAAAGGAAGGTCGGGGAGGAGGAAGCAGACGAAACGCTGGAGAGGAGAGGGGGAAACCTATTCCTCTCCTTAGCGTTCCGTCTGCTTCCTCCTCCCCGGCCTTCCTCTCCCTCGCCCTACCTTTTTGAATTGCAACAAACTATAAGTCCAGCAGTTCCACGCGAAGTGGAAAAGAAACGAGGTAAGGATTGCCAGTTGATCGTTGGCCAGTTGATTGACAGCTTGCGTTGGGCTTCACCGCACGGCCCGTTTGGCGAACGCTTCCCTGGCTCCACCACAAGGCAGCCACACGTACTATTTGACCTCTCCCTTCCGCTTGTCACTGCTCGGAGCCCACAAGTGTAACCTATATAGGCTCCTTGCACTGCGTCATGATTCGCATACTTTTCACACCATGGTAAAAGGAGGAGATGGAAGCTGCTTTTGTAGAATTTTTAGATGACAGGGTTACTCCTTCTTAATCCTTCTGGAGGAGAATAGCGACGCCTGTGCAAATCCGAGAGGCAACAAAGACGGATCCTTATAAGAGGGGAGCTCCTACGGTCCCTTTTCTCTGCAGGCTCTAATGTCCCATGGCAATTAGTTCAAGGAGAAACTTTACGCGCGGCATCCGAACCACAAATATTTCAGTGATTCGGGTTTTCAGACTTTCTTTTGTATGATTTTCGAGCAGTGTGACCCTTGTTTTTCTCCGTGCGTATGACATAGCGTACCTTACACATGAAAGACCGGACCTCAAACGCGATCCGAGTACGTCTTTTACGTCTGTGCCACGACGAGCCGTAAACGACAACGCTTAAAGCATCCCTTAATGTGTCAAACTACAGCGAATCCACACATAAAGAACAACACTCCGAATGCTATTAAAATATCATTAGCACTACTACCTCTAACTGGGCGAAAGGATTCACAACCTCAAAAGCTAACGGACTGAGAGAGAGAAAAAAAGAAGAAGAATATAGTCGTATCGTACCTGCGATTAAGAAATCACCAGTCTTATACGAGTCACGTCACTTTGCCGCCGAAGCCCTCTCGCAACATTCGAAAAGGCGTTGGCTCGCGAAATCGCGTTCAAATACCAACGATCGCTGAAGCACCGGGGTTTAGGCGCCCACGCGTTCGCGCAGTCGAGGAACGCGAGAACACCTTTCGCAACTCTTCCAGCTGTTGCGGTGCGAGTGAAATTTGTCTCCGCAAAGTATAAAGCGTACCTGTAGTTCCCTAACAATTAGTATTGTACACGTTACTGAAAAGAAACATCAATTAAAAGTACTATTACTATTAATAAAACGTTTTAATTAGATTACTTGTTCATTTAAGAAAACGCCATTGACCGTTTCTTGAAAAGGTAACCATACCTTTTCCGATTACTTCAGATTTTCGAAACGGCATACTCGTTCTGCTGTTTTGAAAACGTGCCTTTCGTGCTGTCTATTATTGGACAAGGGCAGATTCGGAAAGGAAGTTTTGTTTTTAACGTTTCGATGTCCAAAAGCCATTGCCCCGCGCGCTAGAGTTCTCTTGCCATGAGCACGTGCCTGTTGGTTATATGTAACTTTCTTTCTTCTTCTCTTCTGGATGAAATATTGAGTTGTGAGTTCAGCATCTATCTTGTTTCCTGTATTCTTCTACAGTTACCTCACGTTGTTTCGCTGACTTTAACCATGTATAACCTTGCCGCCGCGTCGGACAGAGAGTCATCACCTAAATGTGTTTCTTCCACCGCGGGCTGCGCGCAATAGCGCGCGAGCGCTGGCTGGACTGGGATTTAGCACGTATGGGCCGTGGTCCTTGTAAACAACGGAAACACTTATAGAGCAGCGCTTCTTTTCGCTGGACGCCATATTTGAGGGAGATGTTTAGAGCGCACGCTCAGAACGAGCTCACATTAATAGGCTGCTAAGACCGGCAACCTTAGTGGTGCTTGCGCGACTGCTGAGCGCGTGCTGTCTTTCGCACCACTAAGGTTGCCGGTCTTAGCAGCCTATAATGTGAGCTCGTTCTGAGCGTGCGCTCTAAACATCTCCCTCAAATATGGCGTCCAGCGAATAAGAAGCGCTGCTCTATAGTGTTTCCGTTGTTTACAAGGACCACGGCCCATACGTGCTAAATCCCAGTCCAGCCAGCGCTCGCGCGCTATTGCGGCCAGCCCGCGGTGGAAGAAACACATTTAGGTGATGACTCTCTGTCCGACGCGGCGGCAAGGTTATACATGGTTAAAGTCAGCGAAACAACGTGAGGTAACTGTAGAAGAATACAGGAGACAAGATAGATGCTGAACTCACAACTCAATATTTCATCCAGAAGAGAAGAAGAAAGAAAGTTACATATAACCAACAGGCACGTGCTCATGGCACGAGAACTCTAGCGCGCGGGGCAATGGCTTTTGGACATCGAAACGTTTAAAAACAAAACTTCCTTTCCGAATCTGCCCTTGTCCAATAATAGACAGCACGAAAGGCACGTTTTCAAAACAGCAGAACGATTATGCCGTTTCGAAAATCTGAAGTAATCGGAAAAGGTATGGTTACCTTTTCAAGAAACGGTCAATGGCGTTTTCTTAAAATGAACAAGTAATCTAATTAAAAACGTTTTATTAATAGTAATAGTACTTTTAATTGATGTTTCTCTTCAGTAACGTGTACAATACTAATTGTTAGGGAACTACAGGTACGCTTTATACTTTGCGGAGACAAATTTTCACTCGCACCGCAACAGCTGGAAGAGTTGCGAAAGGTGTTCTCGCGTTCCTCGACTGCGCGAACGCGTGGGCGCCTAAACCCCGCGGTGCTTCAGCGATCGTTGGTATTTGAACGCGATTTCGCGAGGCCAACGCCTTTTCGAATGTTGCGAGAGGGCTTCGGCGGCAAAGTGACGTGACTCGTATAAGACTTGTGATTTCTTAATCGCAGGTACGATACGACTATATTCTTCTTTTTTTTTTTCTCTCTCAGTCCGTTAGCTTTTGAGGTTGTGAATCCTTTCGCCCAGTTAGAGGTAGTAGTGCTAATGATATTTTAATAGCATTCGGGGTGTTGTTCTTTTATGTGTGGATTCGCTGTAGTTTGACACATTAAGGGATGCTTTAAGCGTTGTCGTTTACGGCTCGTCGTGGCACAGACGTAAAAGACGTACTCGGATCGCGTTTGAGGTCCGGTCTTTCATGTGTAAGGTACGCTATGTCATACTCACGGAGAAAAACAAGGGTCACACTGCTCGAAAATCATACAAAAGAAAGTCTGAAAACCCGAATCGCTGAAATATTCGTGGTTCGGATGCCGCGCGTAAAGTTTCTCCTTGAACTAATTGCCATGGGACATTCGAAGCACGAATCTCCCGGTGTCTCGCGTTCGAATCTGTATACAGGCTGTCTTTTGTGTGGTGCGTACGTAGCGTGACACCGGCTCTAGGATTTACGCGGAATGGAGTATATAACTATTTATTCCCGATGGCGACGTGCGCAATCGAAAGCGTCGCTGTGGTCGGCTTTCCACGACTGGCCGATTACTGGCTATGACGCCAGCAAAGGTTTTCTCAGCGACAGAAATAAGAGTAATGTAAGAACTTCAATTTCGACGGTGTTGGCAGGGTTGCTTTCAGAGCGCTATGATTTCAAGCTTCCACGAAGTTTATTACAAACACCATCTAACCTGATTTTCGCCAGGTAATGACGTCACGAGAGGAAACCATAGGAGGCGCCACCAAAGCATCTCGTCGCTAATAGGTGACGTTCAATTATTTCCACACATGTATGTGACATCGAATGAAACGTCTTTTCGCTTATTTTTCAGACATGGTTCGCCGCTATTCTTCCAAAATTACCAGCCGCATTATAAAACATTTTTTTTCCGCGAAGCTTTCGGTAATTTTATTGAACGCAACTGTGCGCAATTTCCATCTGGAGGCTGAGTATTTGGCTCCATTTTTCTTTTTCATTGTCCCGTCTTGGGCACTTTCCAGGCGAGCCTGATGGTTCCCCAGTCGGACCTGTTGCTGCGCACGATGTGTGTACTGAAGGCGTGTGAATGCAGGATGTTGTCTTAAGAGCCACAATAAATTCTAACTCTGTTTCGCAGGATAGCAGTAAAGTAAAAAGAAATTCTTGAGTTACTGCCTGCATTGTTTCTTAACTGTCATGAGCCCCTTCCCGTCAATTATTCCGCCAAACCAGCTGCCAAATGACTTTCTGACTCGTCTTTAAGACTTTATATTTCCAGAGGCGACGTTTATGAGTGTGCACACTTTTCTCAACTTTGTCGCCTTGATTGAGCGTGCGTCGGGTGCAGTACGTGGCTAACAATTACTGGCTTAAGTAGCTTCACTCGGTGTTTACTTCTCATTTCAGTAAAACAGGACCTACCCGAGCGAACAAATGCCGAAATATGCAGAGCGTTGTCATGGTCAGGTTCAACGCCAGCGGTGCTGCGAAAAGCTATAACTGCTAGCCATCGGCAACCTTGTTTCCTTCATGAGTCAATGGTTTCCATCAATTGAAAGGGGGCGTGAACACTCGTCAACCTAAAAGGAGGAATCAGCAAATTGCCTTTAGCTTGTTCACGGCATAAGGATCCTCATCTTCTCGGTAGATTTCTCTGCATGCCCGGGGAAGCACAGGCTTGTTGCGCTCTGCGAACTGGAGGATGCGGTTGAACCTCTGCATACCGTACTTGACCTCAACAACTTGTCTGCTTTCGATTTTTTTTTTTCTTTTTTTATGGCTTAGTTTTTAGGCGTCCGTTTCCGCGCTGAGCGGCGTCGCCGTCGGCGTTAGCGTAACCGCCCGCGTTGCATTATGGGATGTCACAACTTCCCCGATAATTTTAGCGAGGAAACTGAATTCGTGTCGAGGTCACGCGACGTCAATTTCCCCGCTAAATTTAGCGGGGAAACTTAACCCGATAAATTTAGTGGGGAAACTTAACCCGATAATTTTAGCGAGGAAGCTTAACCTGCTAAATTTAGCGGGGAAATGTTTGCTAAATTTAGTGAGAAAGCTTGCGAAAATTTCGCCCTAAATGGGAGGGGAGGAGGAGAGGAGGGTACGGAGGAGGAGGAGGGGCATACCGGTCTTCCCTCAGTACCCTCCCTCCTCCTCCTCAAAAGCAGCGCTCTAATTTCGCATTACAGAGAATTGTAAACGTCTTTCATTTTTTTGCCTTTTCCTTTTCTAGCTTAAATACCAGTTACTTTTTTTCCCCAAAACAGCGCCTTTTTTTTAAATTATAAAAGAAAATGAAAGACGTTTACAACTCCCTGTATTCCCGAATTAGAGCGCAACTCTTGAGGAGGAGGAGGGGAAGGTACGGAGGGGAGGGTACGCTACTCCTCCACTCGTCTCTCCTCGTCTTCTCCCCTTTCATTTAGCGGAAAATTTTAGCTGAATTTCCCGCTAAGTTCAGTGGAAAAAATTCCCCGCAAAATTTTGCGGGGAAATTCCTCGCTAGATTTAGCGAAAAATTTCCCCGCTAAAATTAGCGGAAAGCTTTTCACGCTACAAAAGAAAGCAATAAACTATTATTATTATTATTATTATTATTATTATTATTAGTGGAAAATATTGCCCGCTAAATTTATCAGAAAATTTCCCCGCTAAATTTAGCGGGCAATTTTTTCCACTATATTTAGCGTGGAAAGGTTTCCGCTAAGCGTAGCGGGGAAAGTTTTCGCTAAATCTAGCGGGGAATTTTTTTTCCTAAATTTAGTGGAAAATTTTTCTCCTCTTCCTCTCTCATGTGACCCTTGTGACGTCACTCGTGACGTCACTCGTGACACCCCACGTGACGTCACACGTCGTTGTGGGAAACGTCTCATAATGCAACGTGCGGTTACGCCGACCGCGACGCCGACACCGCTGAAGCCGGAAACGGGCGCCAAAGAGCTGCGCTTTAAAAAAAAAAAATTACACCATCTTCCCGAGGGGAACCATGGGGTGATGCGGAGCATCGTGTTGGTTCCGAGGAAAGAGTCAGTTGCGTGCTGACGTCGAGAGATGGCGCCACCGACTGCCCTAGCGTTACCCCCTACGCGAGCCTTCGTCGCGGCTCGCGGCAGAGAAACTTGGAACGCTCGCCGCTCGCCGTTTATTTTTTTTCACACTTGAAGGAGAGGAGACTAGAGGATGAGAGTTGCGCGTTCGCGCGCGGTGTGAGGAGAAGCGAACGCACGCGCAGTGCACGCAGCTGGTAGAGAGAGAGAGCGGAGAGAGTAACGCGCAGCTGTTGGAGAGAGGGAAGGAGGAGAGTTGCGCGTGCGTAGTTCGAGTGCCGACTACAACGCCGACGCCGCGGGACATAGACCCGAGCAAGAGATGCTCCGCATCTAAAACATATATGAGGGAAAATAAAACTGCGCGATTCACGTGAATGAGTCAGCGTTCAATGAACTCACTTGCCATGTAAGACTTATACCGGAAAAAGCGCCGTTGCATTTCTTCAGTTAGGCCATAGTTGGCATTTTATGTCGTTGTTTCGGTAGTGATCGTATTGGAGTCACTGCAATTGTAGGAATTCTTCCACGAGTAAAATTAGAAAGAACACCGTTCCGTCGCTGAGGCCCTTCACCTCCGTCTCCTTTACTGGCAGATTAACCAGACGCTGACTGGATGCGAATCAAGCGTCACGATCGCTGCGTGGTGGCTCTTTCTTAGCTTGAAGAGCAGAAAAAGCTAGGGGCTCAAGGTCGCACCTCTGAGACGTGCTGACCTTGTTTGGTATAGACCATATGCAAAAAGAAGCGCCATCTAGTGTATTCATGATCAATGATCAGATTTCCTCCATATTGGGGGGTTCCCGTACCGACGATTTCGCCCGAAAAACAATAGTCCCGGCAAAGTGTAAGTCGTAGAACTAAAATATGATCACCTGCTGCAAGTCCAGTACGAACCCTTCACAGGACGTCTTCGAGAAATACCGTTCATTGACCTGGATGGCCCAGTTCACTGCTTGAGTGACGAGTCTTGCGACCTCGTTGCTGACAATTCCTTTTTCTGAATTTGGCGGCCGTCTTTCTTTTCTTCTTTGAATCGAAACTAACCAGCAACCCATTGACTGTACAAATAAACTGCCCTAATATCATGAAAACCGAGTTAAATGCAGATGCGCCTCGTCCACAACTGGAAGATGTGACAAACCCCCCAATATGGCGGCTCCTAATGGCATGATGATGATAGCTGGCAAGGATTATATAGCAGGTGCAGCGAAGACAGCAATCGAAGCTACGTGAAACACGCATTTCTCTGGTCCGCAGACCCGGTTCCCTTAAAGGAACCATGAAATGACCTTTTTACTTTTGCCAAACAACTATTACATTAAGCCTTCAACGTTCACTGAACGCCGATCAGGCATCCATTTTCGTTGTGTTTTATGAACTTCCACACGACAAATTAATAAAATACTGAGTTTTTCTTCCTCTCCCACTCACCGCAAAACAAGCTGCGGCGTAATTTTTACGGTCGTGACGTACTATGGCACCGGGCAGTAGGAGAACGGGAGCGGTTTATTCTGCGAAGTTTCGTCGACAGCATTCGATTTCACGAACTTCAACAATCCACGAACTTACCGGTGGAAAGGTAATCACGTTCCTTTCGAAGCTTTCTTTTTGCATAGCGCGCAGATGTACGGCCTCGCGTCAACGCTAAACTAAACCAGATAACCGACTTCGCGGGTGGGGCGCGAGAGGGCGCGGCCGAGGAATACGAAACCGCGCAAGCACAAGATTTCCGAGATTTCGACAGAAGGGAAGTTAATGCAACGTAATGAGTATATTGGTTTTTATAAGCATTAGAATAGCTCAGAATTTAGTTTACAACGTTAAATTATCACTGTTTATATTGCTGAGAGTTTTCAGTCTTCGCGATTACCATTGCGACTGTCGTCCTTCAGCTGGCAACATTGCTTTCTTTTTCTCGTGTTCTGTCGCTCTCTTTCGCGATCTTTCACTCGGGACCCCGGGTGTCGGCGCACGGGATTTGCCACTACTCCTCACCTACCTTTACTAGCGGCGAGTTGGCGGTGGGCCGGTAGGTTTTACCGCGGGGTTTTTTCTGTGCTGATGGCGACGATGCCACCGACATATTTTCTGAATCGGCGCCTCTCCTCACTGCGACAGCCATAGACACATCGCTACCCTTTTCAAAAGTCAGAGTCACCTTGTGGCAGTACCAATAGCCCCAATATTGCCGCTCTAATGGCGGTGATAGGAGATCATGTTCGGCTAAATCAAGCACCCTTGATTTCGTGAGTCGAGGGTGACATAAAAGGACCAACACCTCTTCCCCTTTCTTCTCTATGCTTTCGAAGACGTTCGCATTTTCTGGTGTGGAGAAGCTGTGTAGTGCCGCCATTAGAGCGTCGGGTTTGGCAATGCACAGGGTGGGTAGACTGACTTTCGGGAAGGGTCTGGTCCCATACGCCGGTACGAAGCGCAGCAGGTCGGCAGCACGACAGCCGCTTCTTCGCCGCCGTCAGCCGTTTCCGAGGTATATCTCTAGAAAGAAGGGAACGCGCTGTCACTCACTGGCGTAGCAGAAAATCCACAGAGTATTCGATCTGCTCAAGCTTTATTAACTTTTATTTTGTCAGGATAGGCTCGCAGGGCAGAGTGGATGAAAAAAGAAAAGCATGCAGTACGCCGTCTTGGACGATCACGACTTTACTGATAGTACAAACCTCGCCACACGGCTTTTCTGCAATTTCAAAAGTCAATGTTTTTTTATCAGAAATATTGCAACGTAGGAATATGATTTCGTGATCACATAGACGTGGCGATTGTTCAAGGAATGCTAACCCTAATCACTTTTCTCGGTTGATGAAAACGGGTCAAACTTCGAATCCTTCATACACGCCTTTAAATATAGTACGCACCACTGCAGTTATATCTTGAACTTAAGCACACGCATGGAATGCGCAAAACAAAAATATCCGGGCGGTGTTCGAGGAGACAAATGCTAAGACAGCACCACTGTAGTCGAAGTAAACAAAGACGACGGCACGAGCGTGTCCGCTGTCTTGAGGGTGCCGCCACAACTGGCCACAACATCGCCGCACTTGTAGAGGGATCGTCCCTTCAGGGATGTGATGGGTTATCATCGCGAAGGGCGACGAGAAGTAAGTCAAAGATAGCGCTCTACGCGGAACGATGAGCTTCCAGCACGCCGACCTTGTCGGTCATCACCACCGACGCCAGGCTTTTCAGCAGACAGGCGGCTATGTGCAGGCGCAGTCTGATCTTACTCTTGCTTCGTTTACCACACGATAGATGGCGCATAGCTCGGAGCATTATAAAATTCGGCAATTTTCGTCACACCACTAATTATTAACAAAATGTGGATGAGAATATGCTTTAACAAAACTTCTCAGAAACATTCGCCTGCTATTCATTGTTTATGATCGCGGTGCTGGTGATGTAGGCTCTTATCCAATAGGCGACGGGGATTTGGCTGACGTGCCGTGGCACCGCGGATGCATCGCAGTGAAAAGGCAGAGGGATTTCGAAGAAAAGAAGGTGTAAAAAAGTCCGCTTTTCTTTTAAAAGTGCTATAGCGAAACAAAAAAACAAAACAAAAAATGGCTCTATTTTTGGTGTTTTTGTTTTCTTTTCACACTTTTTACGACGTGAGGTGGAGAAAATTTGATTTCAAAATCGTTTCATGGTCTTTTTCGTTTGACCGCCGTGTGAATTCTCCATAATGCGCTAATTTCGAGCCTAAATAAGGTGCTCTTTGAAACCGGAGTAAGAAGTAAAGCATTTAGTTCCTTTTTGGGCGAATAAAGGGATAACGATATGTAGTTATACCCTTACTCGTATAACTCGTAATTATATACAGTAAGGTAAAAAAGAACGCCGGAAAGAGTAATCGATTACCTTTTGTGGCAACGATCACTTACTTGTATGGAAGGGTAATTTTAACTGTATAATTAGTTACAAGTTGGCTTTGTGTAAGTGTAAATGTAATTCCTTACTTTTTCTAGTAACGTGTACAAGTCTGCACGTATGTAACATACTCGTATATGTGCATTGAAGAAACGTGTTTTTTTATAGTGTTCCGTCATTGAAACATTCATGTTCCAAACAAAAAAAATCCCGTTTATTTTTTTTTCTTGGACAACCCAACTTCGAAAGAACTACTCCGCGTAGCCTAATAACTATCCCCAAAGTTATAATTCGATTTATTCCGGTGACAACAAGAATACCTGTCGCATAAATTTATAACCAAAAACAAAAACGGCTTTTTTAATAACACATTGTCGCCCCGTAGTGGTGAGAATAGCGGCTCCACAGCGCCGCATTACCTCTGCATTCAAAAAAGCTCGCCCGTCCAGCGCGTTTAAGCGAACCAACACACAGGTTTCGTATTCACCTCGCGATGGACCACTGCGAACGCTACCAGCAATCGAGCCAATCCAATTCGCCTTTCCGACTTTCCGGGCGGGTGCAGCGACGCGCGCTGGGCGTTCAGTCACGTGATACGTCACCAACGTGGAATTGGGGGGGGATGGCTCGTGGTATATCCGCTGCGGACCATCGTAGTAAGCTGAAACGGAGGATGACATCGCGGGCAGACTGTCCCCTTCGTCGTGTCCCCCGTCCGTGGCTTCCTCCCGAGGGATGAATGGCTGATTGTTGTCGACAGTCGGTGTGGACGGCGACAACTTCTAGAGGAGGAGGAGGAGTAAACTTTTATTGATTGCGAGAGACTTTTGGTCTAGGTGGGGCCCTTAGTCAAGGGCTCCAGTGCTCTCTGCCACAGCCTTCGCCCATTGTACCAGCATTTGCTGGTCGTTAGGGGAGGGGCTGAGCAGCGCAGCTTCCCAGGTCTCGTAGGAAGGGGAAGAGGAAAGGTGGAGCGAGGGGTTGGAGAGACACGCCCAAATGACGTGATAGAAGGATGGGTACTTGCCGCAGTGTGGGCAAGTGTCAGGATATTTGTTGGGGTAAAATTTATGCAGGAGCGCCAAATGTTTGAATGCTGTCATCTGTAACTGACGCCAGGTCGTGGTCTGCTCGCGGGTCAGTGAGTGATGAGGTGGTGGATATTTGAAACGTTGGTAGACTGCACAGCAAATAAGCGTCGTCGGCCAGTTTTCTACCTAGGAGAAAATCACCAGTGCGCCTAGATTTGAGAGCGCTTCCAACTGTTAGGCCGGGATCGCTTGCTTGCTTTACGGGCCGCGTTTTGCAATACGAACGACGAGGATAAGGCGATTGCGTAGATTGTCTGCCAGGTTCACCAAATTTCACTCAGATATCCGGAGGTTGGAAACGTTTGGAGGCTACATGACGCCACCAGCGGTGAAGCCGGCCGAGACTTCCGGTTTGGAGGGACGCGCCCCCAACGATGACCAGAAACGAACAAAACCAGAGGGCGCTTTTGGACGGAAAGGACACCCTTGGGAACCCTTGGGTGCGTTTCCACCGATAGCGACCTCTATTTGCGGCTTCACGACTTGGGATTTTCTCGTTTGGCTGGCTTCAGCAGGTACGTCGCCCCTCCCCTTTCTCTTTCCACGCTCAGCCAGCTATTCCCCCCACCTTTCGGACGTTCCAAGAAATGTGTGCCATCGATTACTTGCGCCATCTCTTAGCGGGTTACGGCAGCGCTCCCATGGAAGCCCATCTATTTACTATACAAATGTGTGCATAACACCGGAACGTTACGCTTTGAACAATTTGCCATGCTACTACACCACTCTGTCATATACCGCTATTATTGTGCCAAAGTTTCAAGGTGAGGATGTATAAACTGCAGGTTCCTCAGTCAAATAAACTTTTTTTATGTATTGCCACTATGGATAGTATACTACTTCATCGAAGTGTGCAGTTTATGCTTGGGTATACAAACTCGTTATGATTGTATAAATTAAATAAAATCCCTCTCCAGTAATATATGCAAATTGTGTAGTGTCCAACATGTGTATAATATATGTAGAAAAATATATTTCGGAGTCACCTCACGCAAATTTTGGACAAACCGCGAAGTGCAAATGACCACCATTTATAAATACAGCAGTATACGAGATTCGCCATATGACTGCAGTGGACCAGAGGGATCGATAATTTTTCACGAAATTTTTTTTTTGGGTTTCCTGAGATTTATTTGCCAAATTAGGTGGACTCGTTCTAGTTTAGACGTTTACGATTATTGCCATTATTCTGCTACTGACCTAGCAAACAAAAACAATTCTTTGTGAATATAACGATAATTTAAAATTATTAAAAGTTTTCGAAATAGTCTTCCTCATTATTAATATTAAGTGAATATAACACTGTGATATTACATTATTACTGTAAGCAATGAGAGCACTGTGGTGAATAAACGATTTATGAGAGGCTGATTGTTCTTGTGACCTTAGCCTTGCACACAATAAAAAAAAAATTCGGGAGAAGAGGTATTGAAATGTCTGACCTGATATCACATTCTTCGAAGAGCGCTGAAGCTCAAGATTTTGAAATAGCACCGGCTTGGAGTCGGCGGCATTAAATTTTATATTTCGTAACCAGTTGAGAACTTGGTAGATAACAAAACGTCTCAGGTCAAGGCGCTGGTGCCCTAATTTGAAATGATGAAGAAATACCCCAAAAACAGTCGAACCATGTGCACTTCGAGACAAGCTTTCTCAAAGATGCATAACTTTAGAGACTCGCCATAGCAGCAGCTTAAAAGCCCTATGTTGTGTATTTCGTCACCAGTTAGGAGCTCGGCTGATCTCAAAAAGTTTCTGGAAGAAGCGCGTGTGCCCGAACTTGAAATAATGAAGGAATGACAGAAAACAGTCTAACCATGTCCACTTCGAGACAAGTTTACTCAAACATGACTGATTTTAGAGGATTTGCCATAGCAGAAGCTTATAGTTTAAGGACATACATTTTGTATTTCGTAAGCCGTTAAGTTGTCAGTCGGCATAAATATTTCTTGGAGCAGAAGCGTGTACCGGAATTCGAAAAAAAAAAAAAGATGAACGAATACGTCAAAACGGCTGAACCATCCACACTTTGAGACCGGTTTTCTCAAAAAGGATTCATTTTGAAGTTTTTGCCATAATACCACGATGTGCTCGAGGTCTCTAAATTTTATATTCTGCCATTAGTTGGGGACTGGGTTGTTCTCAGTGAGTCCCCTTGCGAGGCGCGGGTGACAAAATTTCAAAAGACGAAGGAATGCGTAAAAACGTCCTTACCATCCTCACTTTGAGACCGGTTTTCTGAAAGACGACTCGTTTTGAAGTATTTGCCTTACTATCAGGATTTGCTCGGGGGCTCCAAAAAGTATATTCCGCCTTTAATTCGTTAAATAGTTCGTTTTTTTGTTGTTTTGTTTTAGTTTGCGCAGTCAACCCCAGATGGTATTTGCTGCGACCCGCGCACCGCCAACATCATAGAGGCCAAAACAACCTGGTGCAGCGCGGAAAAGAGATAATACTGAGTTCCAGGTCCCGCCACGAGGCGCTGCTGAAACTCGGCCCTCTGGAAGGTGCGTGCTGGAGTGTTTCCAGATGGAGGGGTTGTAAGTATAGACTTGAAATACGAAAGAATAAAACACATAGGGACGGACACACACAGACAGACAGGCTCTGTGTTCATGTTCGTAAGTATAGAGTTGGTCGTGCTTTAGCCGAAATTAGAGTTTCTGTATAGGCTCCCTACGGGAACCAGAGTTGCGCGTTCATCCCCGTAGTGCCGTCTTTCCTGCATGGCATGTTGATCCAGCTCCTCACGCGACTGAATTCGGCGAAGAGCAGCGCCGCGCGTTCGAGGCGCGCGGCGCGCTTAAAAGCCGGGGAACGTTCGGCGGGGCGCGTGCAACGTCTACTTTCCTGCACGGCACTTGATCCGGCTCATCACGTTCGGTGGCGCCCTCTTAAAGGGGCCCTGCAATCATATTTAAGCGTCTGCCTTTTTTGCGGTTTCCACGTCTCTTGGGGTTCGGGAACGCCAGCGGGCACGGAGAGGGTAACTAAATATCAATGCGTCATATTTTAACCGAACGACGCGGAAACCTCCTCCGCCTTCGAGGGCGACCCACGTTGCCGAAAGCGCGCGAAATGTGACGTCTTTGGTCCTGGGCTTACTACTGGTCAGAGCCGCTAAAAGCTTTTTTTTTAGTCGATATACAAAATATAAGTGTCGCGAACAGTTTCAAATATGTATGAAAGTGGTTTTTGTTCAGTATTTTAGATAAGAAAGGAAACAAATGCAGTTTGTAAAGTACGGAAACAAGAAATGACCCGTCGACATACCCGCCACCAAGCGGCGGAAAAAACGGCGCATACTAGAAAGGGCTAGTGGGTTGAAGCCCCGACGAACGGCCAGCGTAGAAAAATCCCGGATGTACGCGGCGGCGCTGCGATCGTATACCGGCTCGAGCATCCGACCGCTTCCAAGCGTTCCGAAAGCCTTCGGCGCGGGCTTGGTTGGCGGTTTGGCCATTTGGCGGTATGGCAGCGCGAAGTGGCTCCCGTTCTGAACTGATCTTTACCCCGTGTTTGCTGTCGTTTGTGGCCAATAAAGTGTTATGCCGAATTAGTCTTTAATTGCGCAGCAAATGCAATGCAAGCCGCCCTGGCCGCCCGCTTCATACAGCCTATTCAACACATGCTTTAGTGGCGCCCTCTCGAGCCGTCGAAACGGAGTGCGGCAGCCGTGAACGCTTGATGAGCCCACTACCCTTCCTCTAGTTCACGGCCACTCAAGCCAGGACCTACGACGTCATGAAGGAGGTTATTTTTTTATTGTTTTTGTAATTCTAATTTACATATAACGTTTAAAATAAATCGAAATTTGAGAAAAGAAAAGTTTCATTAAGTTGATACGTTCAGTGCGCTCAGGTTCGGTGCAAATTAAAAACCAGTAAAAAAGTCATTGCAGGGCCCCTTACGGATTCCATTCGTGATGTCACGACCAGGATTTGCCTCCTCGTGACGTCACGAGTTGCGGCCCTGGTTACTTATCATCACTTGTGACACCAAGCCCAATGGTGTGTTGCAGTGGAAACTATGAGCCATGGCGTCCTTAAATCAACTTCGTCAAAATCAGTCTTGCAATAGACCCTTTCCGTTGCCCTTTCCGAAATTCAGTGCCATCTGGTGGCTTGTAAAGCAGTTTAGGTTTTGCCATATCAATGGCGGAAATGGACTTGTATTGGGACCGTCACTTTCGCAAGTGAACGGCACGCGAGGAATTGTTCAGTGTGAGTTCTATCTCGATCACTTTCAGTTCGATGGTGACCAAGATCCTACATTCAGAACAAAGCTCCAACCCACCCAGATGCCTCGAGAAAATTCTATACACCAAAGTGCTTTAAAGCCGATTGTGTGCCGCCCACAGATTGACTGAATCTGAGTTACAGTATTAGAAATAAACGCTTACGCAGCTCTTGCGTTCCATTCCTATGTCGCGTCGTACTGACCCCCCGAATGTACAGGCCTCGCAAGATCCGCTTAGGAGCATCTTCAACGTCTTCCTTTATCAGTCACTAGAAGGCCGCCATTGGTATGGCACAGACGCCGTTCCACAGATGATAGTGATCAAAGTGGCCAGACTGAATTTCGGAAAGGGTCTATTGCAATGCCCGTAGTATGGTCAATCGTAGAAAGCCCCCCATATGGAAGCTTTTTGTCGCGCACATCTAGGAACGGTAACAGAACAAGAGAAGACGACGAGGTACCCACCGAGAGTCAGGTGGGTCGGGTGGGCGATCACGCACCAGCGGTCCGTGGCTCCCACGCGCGAGCAGCTCCCCTTCGGGTAGACCAGAGACGGGTGGCTGCCGAACTCGAAGAGCACACATCCTGCCGTTAGCCATGGACAGCGAAAACAAAGAGTCCCTGCTGCAACAGCTCAGGGAGGCCTTCAGCAACCGAAAGTACTTTCTCATCTCCGCCGCCGTGAGTCACCGATTCGGCCGTGTTGGCTATTTGTCAAGTTTGAGGACGCATCGATGTAGGGGGTATATATTGGGCGCTATCTTTGAGTGCGCTGTGCACAACGCTTGCTCAAACCCAGCTTACATATAGGATGCTGAGGCCAGCACTCATAGCTCGCAGTCAGCACGCTCTTATCAGCCGCAGGTTCAGCTATGGACGCCATTGAACGCTGCCTATGGACCCCTTCAACATTACACCCTCTGAACGGGTGTTCACACGGGACAGAAATTCCTCCCTTTTCTCCCCGGGATGCGCATCACGTGACAACAACGTCACACCTTTGCGCGGAGCCGCGCTGACGCTGACATCCCAGGGGGATACGGGAGCTCTTGCTCGGGCTGCACAAACGCAGCCCGAGCGCAAGCCACAACAAGTCAGGCGATCCCGATGCCGCCGCCGGCGTCTCGCTGAGCAAAATCTGCAAGGTTCCCATTCACGCGAACAAGACACCGCCAATTGAAAAGAACTGGCGATATTTTGTTCGAGTGTATGGCAACTTTACAGGTTTTGGTCAGCGAGATGCCGACGGTGGCATCGGGATTGCCTAAATTGTTGCAACGCTAATAACCCCTGGTGAAGGAGGAACGAGCGAAACAAAGGACAAACACATCTAGGTGACCGGTGTGCGATCGAAAAAATCCGCCTGGTCCAGGTATCGAACCAGGGACCTCTCAATTTCCGGTCGAGCGCTCTACCAACTGATATAACCAGGAGTTAGACGTCAGTAGGGCAAAGAGGTTTTATCAGCTGCCGCCAGTATGACACCAACAAGGGTGAACGGCCTGCATTTCAGGTGATGATGATAACGCAATTAATGCAAAGGCGCAAGCAAGCTGGACAAGAATGACGACAATAATTCACTGGAAATGAAGAGGTCCCTGCATTGATACCAGGACCAGGCGGATGTTTTCGGTCGTGCCACAGTCACCTAGCTGTTAATTGGAGATTTGTGTTTGTTCTTTGTCCCCATTGTTCCCCTTCTACATGTATTATTATCGTCATTCTTGTCCAGCTCGCTTGCACCTTTGAATTAATTGCATGATCACCAACCCTTGTTGTGGCTTGCGCTGTTGCGCATGTCGTCCGAGACACCAGAAGGAGTCTGCGATATTCATCAATGTCGTCCTGAAGCTGCTCCTCATACAACTGATTTCGATTTCACGTCCTTTGTGGTGCATCTACCCATTCATGAAGCATCTTCCTTTTAGCAGGAAGCAATTCGTCGTCTTCTGCATCTAACAGCGCTGCTGCCATATTCGCGTATCGCCGTTTTATGTGCGCTTCCATGTTTCTATTCTCGTGAGCGCGCACCGACTTATGTTGCCGAGAGTGCCAGTCACTAAATACGTCTGATAATACTGATAAACATCTCGGCTTTCCGCCATTGGTTTGAATGCTGGAGTCGGCGAGGGAGTACCGCTGGTTCCATCCATTTCACTGAAATCACGCACATCCCTCCACGGAAGGCATCCCACCATTCCCTTGACGGTCGATCTGAAAATACTGCACAGTGGCGTGTGTAAACAACACCGACGAACTGTCAAGTTTGTACCTAATGTAATGCTCACTGGCAAGAGACTATAGAATTGATAGACTTGCCATTATGATGGTGTCTTTGGGGCACGCCACTGTGCAGTATTTTCAGATAGGCCGTAAGAGGGCGTAATTGTCAAAGGGGTCCATGCACCTTATTCGCGTACTCTCGTAGCAGGCCGCCTGGTACATATCCGGTATGGGCAACGAAAAATTAATGAAACATCTCAACCTGAAAATAGTGCAAGAAAACAAAATAGAGGGAGGCAAAACGAGAATGGGTGACGGTTACGCTCCTGAATATCTTCTATTGGCCTGGCGATGAAACAATGTTTTCGCCCATACTGCAAGTGACGACATTCAAGATAGCAGCACTCTTGTGTAAAAAGGTGTATGGTATTCACGGGGCGCCATATTTGAGCGCGGTGTTCACAGCGCAGTGTTCACAGCGCAGGCCCGAAGCCAGCACCCCCCCCCCCCCCCCCCCCCCTTTTTTTATCATCTGAGAAAAGCTATAGACACCTTAAAGCAGCTGTGCCTCCCCATGGACGCCGCCATCGTCGACCTTCAATTTTTGTTTCCTCTTATTTTGATCACTTTGCTCCATCATTACCATAACAGGACAGGTTACTGCCATTTTAGATCTGCATGTGCTCTTCTCCCCAGCATTGACCTTTGTGGAGGCTCGTTGAGGCCCGCTTCGGTGGCTTTGTATCTCGGTAAGAAAAGAAAAGGTCAGCAATGGCGGCTGTAATCTGGTGCGTATGCAAAGCGTCTATACAGTCTGGGTGGTCTGCAATATACGTTGCGGAAGCATTGTAGAGGCCCATCATATAAGCTCGCGCTAAGCAACAATAAACTTCAGTATGGCCACCAGTGAAATCCTCCTATTGGTGACGTGCGTGACGAAAGACGTCGGTGTGGTCGGCGTCCCAGGATCGGGAAACAAAAAGCTCTCGCTAGACTTGAGAGACAAGCAGCATCAACCAGCATTTACCAAGCTCAAGCGCGGGCAGAATGTAAACGAGAGTATCATTGCCAGACTAGCGATCACTCATACTCAGTCTTGGGTAGTTATCTGTTACAAGTAACACATTACCGCAACTTTGTTACTTTTTTGGTAGTTTTTACCTGTAACGACTTTTTTTTTAAATGTAACTTTTAACTGCACTGTTGCTTTTTCGGAGGTAACGATGATAGTAACGACGTTAGCTTTTGTCATCAATTTCAAGTTTTTTAAGAAATAAGATGTCATTGAACGAGTGCAATCTTCCTTGTACTTTCCACATTATATATATCGACCTTTCGAGTGTCAAGTTTGCCTTGAGCCAACTTGTGAATATGTTGTTTCTCGCGAGTCACGACCCAAATATAGCCACGTGTCGATTTCATAAAAAAAAAAAAAGAAAGCCGTTTACAACTCCCTGTAACGCCGAATCAGACCGCAGCTCTTGAGGAGGAGGGGAAGGCACGGGGGGGGGGGGGGTCACGTGACCTCGGGGGGGGGGGGGGGGGGGGGGGGTTCACGTGACCTCAAGGGGTGGGGGGGGAGAAAATTTTCCGCTAGATTTAGCGGAGAAAATTTTCCGCTAGATTTAGCGGGGAAAATTTTCCGCTAGAATTAGCGGGAAAATTTTTCCGCTTAATTTAGCGGGGAAACTTTTCCGCTATATTTAGCGGGGAAAATTTTCCGCTTAATTTAGCGGGAAAAATTTTCCGCTAAATTTAGCGGGGAAAATTTTTCGCTAAATTTAGCGGGGAAATTTACCCATCATGCACCGCGCGGTTACGCCGACGCCGACGGCGACGGCGACGCCGACGGCGGCGCCGCTCAAGCCGGAAACGGGCGCCTAAAAGAGCTGCGCTCTAAAACCCTAGTTATCATTGCCCCCGTGCGTGCACTTTGTGGTTGAACATTCATACCTTAACAGCTCGGAGCCCATCAATGTTGCCGTTTTTTCTCGCTTAGCGCGCCACAACTTCGAAATGGTGTCAACAGCCAAGTCAAAACTTGCTAAAACACGTACTTTTTTTTGCGCTTTATGTCTTTCCTTGAGTTCTAGTTTTTCTCTGATATTTTGTGTTCTTAAAAAGTAACCAAAGAGTGATACTTTTTTCAAAGTAACTGTAACTGTAACGAGTTGCTTTTTCGTTGCGGTAAATGTGAGGGTAATTTCGCGACTTTTGTTTTCTAGAAATAACTAACTGCAACAAATTTCTTTTTCAGCAATTTACCAAAGACTGCTCGTACGTACTTTACAAACTGAAAAAGAAAGTATTCTTTTCAAAACGTCTGTGTATTCAAGTCTCTATCCTTACTACAATTTTTCTTAACGTTTCCACGAACACTCAAAGAGTGCAAGCCTGCCCAAGATTCATTCGCATACATTTCTCACGAATTGGAAGTAAGTAGTTGTTGTTGCTTGTTTGTCGAGTAGGACTGCGGCATAAGGTTTCTATTGCTACTGAGGCCGTGCTGATGGCCAGGTTCAACATCGCGTTTGCAACATGAATTCCGTAATATCTAGGGCGCGCAATTGACAGACCGCAAGAAGGAGTTCATTGTGAGCATGCGCTGTAAAGAAACGTGGTCGAATGGGCCGCCGAGAGAGCTAAAGCGATTCTGACTGACGTCATCTGGGTCGACCTTCCAGCTTTGCTTGTGTCACGTTTCAATCAATGCGATTTGTTTTTTTAGCACGAGTGATTGTGATTTTCTTTTTCTTTGTTAGTGAGTACTGTTTTAGTAGAGGTCGGGGTGCGAAGTGCTGTGTTAACCTTGCAACTTCCATTTGTGGGTCTTGAAAAGACAACAAAAATTGTAAACATTGTTTCTTAGCCTTTTTTTTTTTTAATTGTGCGTTTTTGAGGTGTAAGCAAGTAAGCCAGAAGGTAGTGTCTAATCTAAAGTTGGTTTTCCTTTGTAGTTTTAATTCTTTTTTTTTGTGATGTGGGTGTGGGTTCTGTACGTGTCCGTGAAAAACAGGATGTTCTGCATTTCGGTGGCGCTGTGGCTTTGCATTTATAGAGGGTGAATAAATAAAAACTTTAGCTGAGTTAGAGGCGTTGTCCGTCTGTTTTCTCTCCTACCACTGCCAACACTTTCCCTCCATGTGGCCCAGTCTTGGGTTAAATTCAGCACAGCAAAGTTTCACCAGCTCGCCTGCGTACTGACTGTATTTTCGTTAATCTTACGAGCTCGTGCAATTTTTCGGGTCCTTTCCTAAAACTATAGACCAAGGAACCCGCACGTGCTGAGCTGCGGGGTCCACTCTGAACTATGCATTGTAACAATGGGCATCGTGTGTTCTTTTTTTTCTTTATTCAAGGTGACCTTCGCGCTCATGCTAGGAGCACTCGTGACGGCGTCCAGGCACCTGAACAACGTGCGCCGTCAGGCGGCAGACCCCAGACGTCGCGTCCCAGGTCGTCTGCGACTCATCATGGCCAATCAGAACAATCTGGATGCCCTTATGCAGAGCCTGCCTCACATGAGCCACGGGAACATGCCGGCACACGTCAATAAGGTGCAAAGCCTTTCCCTTGTCTCGGCCATTTCCGAGTCTCTTAAAGCCGTCCAGGTGTATAGACAGTAGGCGGCAAGAGTGCACAACGCGTCCGCAATGTACGCTCTACTTCTTGGCAGACGACAACTGTTTGCGCATTCTGTACGTTTTGGGAACAACGCACTGAAGTACAGCGTGTAAGAACACTATGGTTATGCAGGTAGAAAGTTAAGGAGAAGCGGAGATTAGAGTGCCCGGGGACTTCAGGAGGTCGAACTCTGTCTGGAATGATATGTGAGTGGATGCCAAGCTTTAGCTGCCTTGGTCTCCTATCAGTGTACGAAGGAGTTGAACGCCAACGCCGAAAACTGGACGCCAGCGTTTGGCGTTCGAACGATTTCGAAGAGTGAGTAGAGACGCCTACCCACTGACCGTTAAAGTCAAAGTTGTGCTCTCTGGCAGTCTCCACGCGCACGCTCTCGTCTCCCCGTCCCCCTCGCAGTCTATATATACTGGCGACGTCCGCGTCTATAGACGTTTGCAAGTGCGGCCTCTGGGCGCCGCCATCTTGCTGCTGGTGTGGGTTGATCGTCGTCTGATAGTCAAGCATGGCTGAGGCGTACCCACGGCCTTGCTTGACTATGAGACCATCTACACACACCGGCAGCAAGATGGCGGCGCCTAGAGACCGTACTTGAAAACGCCTATACCTCGTTCAAGCTACATGACGACGCAGCCGGCACTAAGTGCTGATGGAACCATTCAGAGAGCACAAAAAGGGCGCCTTCGTGGTGTTCGTCGTGATTCTCTGCGTGTTCTGCTATCGCTGAATCAATCATAAACAAAAAAGGACCAGTGACTAGCGCTCTTGACACTACTTCTTTTGTCCCGATAGCTCGTAGCGTCGGCTGCGTCAGCACTTGAGCTGAAACGAAGCATAAGAGCGTCGCAATGGTTGGCTTCCCACGACTGGCCAAACACTCACCATGACGTCTTAAAATGGATTGGTTGTCATCGGTAGAAACAGAGTATTGACCAGAGCGTTCAAGGTATCGGTTTCATAATTCGATTACTTCACATGTTCATTCTTTTTACACGCACCATCAAACTTTCCTTTCGCAACTGGTGGTAAGTAGATAAGATCGCAGCTGACGATGTCACGGCGAGGCAGATCCCGGTGGTGACGTCCACAGGTGAACCATAAGAAGGTGCACAGCACATGTTACGTTACGTGACACCATGACGTCTGAGAGATGAAGTCACGTTAGCAGCACTCACGTCACGTAGCTACGTGAGACAGTAACGCGGTATTGTCACGCGACACGGTGATGTCAGGGGACGTCATAACGTCGCAGAGGACCTGTAATGCTCTGTGGGGATATACCAAAGAGACAATCACCCTTTCTGGCACGTCCAAGGCCTTTACTGAGATTTTGTAATCAAACCTTTCCCCTAATGTTCCCTCTTGGCACGGTCCTGTTCCAGGCCGTTTCGTTGTCCTGCCAGCACCCGGACTGCCTCTGGGTCGACCAGTTCGTTAGCGCACGCCGAGACCTCCAAGTGGACCCCTGCGGCGACTTCTACTCGTACGCCTGTTCCACCAACTGGAGCTCGGCTACGCTGCCTTCCAACGGGGCGTCATACCGGAGGCGGACCGTGGGGCAGACTCTGCTCAACTTGCACAGCTACTTCAACGCCACCATCAAGCGAAGCTACTCGCAAGATCTCGAAGGTCGCTTTCTCCACCAGGTTCGTACCTACAGGCAGACGCGTACACAATCGGCGGGAATATTGTCACGAATGACGAGTGATGAGGCGGCGAATGACTGAGTAAACTGAACGTTTAATGGTGCGAACTTGTGCCCAAAAATAAAAGGAAAAAGAAAGATAACAAGAGAGCATCGCGGGCGTCGAAGGCGGCGAAGCAGCAGGATCGAACGCTGAGGCGAAACTGACTTTGGCTCGCCACGCGAAGGCCCCTTATGTACACGCGTAAGCTTCTGGAATAGTCGGCGTAGAAGGTTCGACGCGCAGAACATTCGGACCTAGAACAAACAACAATGTTCTCGAACTCACCAGAAGATTAAACTGAAAGAATAAATAAAAGACGAGTAACTCCCAGGAATGGAACCCTGGCACTTCGCGTGGGAGGTAAGCACGATAACCGTTAGTCCACGGTCGCGCTGCCTATACTTGGCCAGCTGCGCGCGCGGCAATATCAGCACACCAAGTTGAGTGTCACCCGTAAGAAGTAAAATACCGCAGGGGGTGCCTCGGGCACGCTGAGCTATGAAGCCGGCAGTCACTTAGCGACAACACTCCGTTCCGACCATTGCTACGCAATACTCAAAAAACACTAGTGAGTTTCACCACTGGGTATGCGAGCGAACACAAGCGCTGTGCGTTTGCTTTAACGTTGCGCGTTCCACACACTGCACTTGCGCGGAACCTATACTGCGGTCCTAAATTGGTGCATGGCGGACGACGCGCATGCGCAGCGTGGAGCGCGCAACACTACCGCAGACGCGCAGGGCTTGCGTTTGCTCCTATATGCCATAAAGCTCCGTATTCTTGTCGTGCGCTTCCTTGCATTCCGATGCGCCAAAGAAGCCATTGGGAACACTTGCTCTCCGTATATAGCAATTGACACTTAAACACCGCAGCGTGTGGCTTATTGTGTTGGTGCTTATTCATTCGTGCTGATTTCTTCGGCATTCTTATGCGAAGGGCAAGTTCGTCTGCTTCTTGCACAGGAGTTTCGCGGTGACGTCCGAACGACACCGAGCTCTGTTTGGCTTTGATTGACAGGATAGTGGGTAGACCTCAATGCTAGCCTTGAGCTCTACCCACTATTTTTTTTTTTTCAATCAGCGAATAAGAGCTCGGCGTTCTGGCAGCATCGCAACCCCTGTGCAAGAAGCAGACGAACTTGCGCTCCGCATTGGCTAATCCTGCAAGCTCATTGGCCAAGCAGCGATAATAAAATGCTCGAAATTCGCCGCGCCCTGACAGAAGGTGTGTACCGCTCGTGTAAGCAGCGTCTATGCGCAGTTTCGTAACTGAGCTAACATAAAGCCGTTGATCACCGGTAAGTCGCCATATTGAGAATGACGTATACATGTACAGGGTTCACAAAAGAAAATTTATAGGGTTTTTATTTCCGCAAAAATAAACCAGGCATCGCCGAACGCTCATTCTCCGCCCAAAGGTAGCGCTAGAAGTCACAACCAGATGTCAAAGTTTCAGCCCGATTCGATAACTTAATCAAAAGTTATAAGTGATTTTCTAAAAAAATTCAATGGGAAAATGGAGCCCATTTTCGCCCGTTTTTGGTTTCTGGTGCCGTAGAGCCCCATGTATTCGAAAACTCCGTTGGCCGCCATTTTCCCATTGAAATTTTCAGAAAATCAGGTATAACTTTTGATTACGTTATCGGATCGAGCTGAAACTTTGCCATCTGGTTGTGACCTCTAGGGCTACCTTTGGGCGGAGAATGAGCGTTCGGCGATGCCTAGTTTATTTTTGCGGAAATAAAAACCCTGTAAATTTTCTTTTGTGACACCCTGTACTTCCTGTGATATGGGAAACATTTTTTTTTTTTCGATCAACGTATTTGAAGCTTTTTGGAGGTCTCAGACGTTGGGGCTCGTATTAATTTTTATGTTTAATATTGAATGTGTGCCTTAGATGACCCACGAATTGGAATATATCTGGTACACATAGTTTTAACACCACGTGACCATGGACAAGGGAGTGAACGCGACTGAAACCGGTCAATTCTCGACCGGCTGCTTTCGGGCGGAAAGAAAACAAATTTCGAGCCGAAAATTGTGTTTTATGTAATTGGCTTGGATAGCTCATGTTCAAATAAAATTCTCGGTGAGCATAAATACTCCGTCAGTGTCCCTCTCGGCTGTGACTGTATTATTTTATACTGAGCTGACTGCAATGCAGAACGCGTGATTAGCATTCGGCTTTGAAGTCGAAATACTATTCGAAAATGGTCTTTGAATCCGAAAACGAACGTGAATTGTGCTTACTCCGATTCAGAGTCGGTGTATTACCCGAATTTATCAACAAACTACCAAAACAAAACAAAAACAAAACATAAATTGAGAAGCCGTCAGGCACAGTAAATTTTGAACGAGTACGTCTTCTATTCAACTTTGTTACACAAGGTTCACGCATAAGCTGAAAAAGTGGTCGTAGCGATGCGTTCGTTTGGGCAAGTCATATGTCTATCTTTTGCCACGTGATCAGGCTCCCCCCTATTCCCACGTACAAAGAGCGGGACCAGGCGGTGAAAGAGAGGCGGTTCATTTATTCGCATAGCGCATAGCATTCGACCGCACTGTCACCTGGGGGGTGAACAGAGTATAGTTCGCCGCTTCCCACCGAAAGCCAAGGTTTGCTTTCAGAGGTCGATAACTCCGCTTAAAATAATATTTAAAAAAATTGTGAAGGGGGAGGAAAAGTGAAGAAATGTTTCGCAGTCTTTAGCTTCGCTCAAGCGGAAAGCCTGTCTTGTAAGGATACAGCGCGAAGCGTTAATGCGACAGTTGGTATCAAAGAGTCGCCTTCGACAAACGTGGGATTTGCCGGGTTTTGTTTGCGCTAAAATATGATATTTCCAAAAAAATAAAAATATTTTGTTATGAGTTTTACGCCTTATTTTTCTTTTCAGCCTCGAGCGCATTAAAAAGCAATTCTCGGCGTGCAAAACTTTTTGTTGTTTTGCTTTGGGGAGGGATTTGAACGTTTGAAAAGATTCTTTATGAAAGGGAACTAACACAAATGATGCACGAAGAATATTTCATTTAAAAAAAAAAATAAACAAATACGGGAAGCATAAATATTTACATAGAATATGCTCGTGCAGTCAACGTCCCATGAAAGCAATTTTCGTTAAACTTTCCCTGGAGAAATTTAAGAAAAGTATCTTGCATCGTTGCAGTTGAAATATTCGCTTCTTTTATCTTTGATCTTCAGCTGAATGGCAACACCTATAAAACAAAAAGTGAAGAGTGCAATAATGTTTTTTCTAACAGATATCAGTTTGTCAGTTTTTTTTCGCCAGCTCAACACTAGTCGACGAACATCATGAGACGAGCTAGATATTTTTCTAAATCGAGAATTAATATATCTTGATAGACTCACATCCCTTACCGCAATACGAGTTTCTCGACTGGTCCGGTTGTCGTTCACCAGGCATGGCTGAAATTGTCGTGTACTCATTGCGACGAATCGCTCGAGAAGGAAAACCGAAGCTCCCCAGCAGGCACCTGTACAAACTGCAATCTTAAGGGTGCCATCCCTAGGGCGTTGTTTTCATTGACCTGTGCTTTACTCTAAGAGGTCTATCGTGAGATGCGAAAAGCTTAATTTATGTTTTGCTTGTTACATGACGCCGTTTCTTTTTGTTTTGTTTACGTCAGTCTAAACCATAGATGAAGACGCGACATATCGGCTCAAGTCAGTCAAACGAGAAAATCCCAAGTGCAGCCGGAAGCAGAAGTCGCGGTCAGTGGGAATGACGTCGAGGATGACCAAAAAAACAACCGTTGACGCCTGGTTGGCGCCTCGAAATCAGTTCTCATTTTCGTCCAATGGCGTCTTTTGGTTTCGGTCATCGTTGGGGACGTGTCCCTCCAAACCTGAAGTTTCCCGCGGCTTCACCTCTGGCGGCGTCATGTCGGCTCCGGAAGCCTCCCACCTACGTGATCTAGGCTATGCTTGCCAATCGAGGATCGGCGGGCACGATTTGGCTGAAATGTCGAAGATTCTTGCAGAAAACCAAGATCTGAGTGCCGTTCAGTGAGATCTAAATCCGCAGTTCCACCGCTCAAACATCAATCGATCAATCAATCAATCAATCAATCAATCAATCAATCAATCAATCAATCAATCAATCAATCAATCAATCAATCAATCAATCAATCAATCAATCAATCAATCAATCAATCAATCAATCAATCAATCAATCAATCAATCAATCAATTTTATTTCCTTTCGCAGAGAAAAATGGTAGCTGGGGCAAAAAGCTGCAAAAAGCGTAGCTTTTTGCAACATCTTTTAAAAGACGGATTTGGCTGCAGACATGTTGACAGAATTACATGCGGCCACGCCATGCCTCAAGCATGTTCGAAGCTTGCTCGCTTTGTACATATGTATGCCTTGAACATGACTGGAAACATTTTTTGCATGACCAACCTGACCGTGATTCGAGGAAGAAACACATCTCATAGACCGTTTCCAGACTGTTTTTCGTACGATAGATTACAGACGTAACAACGGCTTTAATGTTGTTTTTTTTTTGACGCCATGTGGGACTTTTTGTGTACCTAGTATGCGGACAGAAGCTGAGGGAGAGGAGGAGACGAGATCGCGCGGCGTCGTCAGAAAATTGATTTCTGGTTGGAATGAGTGGTCGGTAGACGCAAGGCTAGCTAGCTTGCCTTTGTCTTCGCTGCATTCGTCGAACGTGAACGCCAAACTCCGGACATCGGGTTTCCGCGTTACGCGTTCGACGAGTGCATGGGCATAGCCTCTTCTAAACTCACAAAGCTTGGCAGTTCGTCAACGGAGCCATAAAGTGCCCGGTCGCAGATTCGGAGCGCGAGGATCTGGTAGCGTAAAGTATCAAAGAGCCATTTCTCGAGGAACCTGGACGTCAGCGCCCAGCTTTTTCAGCGGCGAGGACGCGAAACACACTTGTTCGCTGGGGAGAAGTGTGTCTCGGCGTCTCGCCGCAGCGGGTCGCCAGTCACGTGGCTCTCCTCTCATCAGTTCTGTGCCGCTCCAGCTTCTGCATTTCGGCGGCCGCTACTCACGGAGATCTGCCAGGATTTTCAGTATATTGGAGGCTATGGCGGTAGAGACAAAGGCAGTGCACTGTTCGAACGTTTAAGAACGCGGAACGCCACTGGCGTCCGGCGTTTGACGGTCGCGTTCGAACGCGTTCGGTAAGTGCAGTGGAGACAAAGACAGGTAGCTTCGTGTCTACTTACGAATCATTCCAACCAGAGCTCGACGTTCTGACGTCCCTGAGCGCTGTGATCTCCTCCTCTTCCTCACTTTCTACCCGCGTACAACTTTGCGGAAGAGGGCTCCTGGCCGGTGCCATTTTCAGCGTTCGCGCATATGTGGCAAGCGATTTGCTAGCTTACCGAAACGAAGGACGTGCGCGCGGTGGGCTGCGGAGATCGCACGCTGGGCTGTGTATTTGTAAACACGGGAACGCTGTATACGCAGTGGGCGAAGTTGAAAACCGTGTTCAGCTTTAGTGGTTGGAACGCTACGATTTTTTCGTTTACTCGTCACATAGTTGAGCGTTCGTCTCTATAGCGTCGTAGAGTAAAATCTCTCTCCTCTAAAGAGGTGCGAAACGCACGGAGCTCCTTGCGTTGAAAGTTTATCTGTGTCGCCTGCGGAGCAGGCATCGCTCAGTTGCAAGGGTAGAGCACTCCAAAAGGGCTTTGATGTCTGGTCAAACACAACGGACAAGTTTTGACAGAATATAGTTAGCGACAAGGTAAGGAAAGCCAGGAAGTGTCTTCGTTGTCGCGCCTTCAGTGCGAGCATCCTCTGACGCGGTGTTAGTTTACACACACACACACACACACACACACACACACACACACACACACACACACACGCACACGCACACACACACACATATATATATATATATATATACATATATATATATATAGGGTGTTTTTTTAAGCTTAACAGAATTAAAAAAAAAACAAAAAAACATGAAAGCTAGGTTAATGCGGTCTGCTCAGGTGAGTTATAAGGCCAGGGGGACATAGTATAGGGGAATAATCGTAACAATCAGTCAGCTAATTAGTTAAAATTCGTTAATGAACTTTTTAATTAATGAAAATAGACAGATAGTTCCAATTAGAAACTTGCTCAGCGTCATTGAAAACCACTAAATCAGTAATTTTCAGAAAGACTTTGAACGTGTGAAAAGCGTAGTAGTGCACAAAAGTTACCGCTCGTGGAGCAGGTACAAGGCTGGGGCTAGATAAGAGACGGAAAAATTGCGCGGGCGCCTTATCGCAACCGCTAGCTTTGTACGTGCTCCACGAGTGCTAACTTTAGTGCACTACTACGCTTCTTACGCGCTCAAAGTATTTCTGAAAATTACTGATTTAGGGGTTTTCGATGACGCTGAGCAAGTTTCTAATTGAAACTATGTCTATTTTCATTAATTAAAAAGTTCATTATCAAATTTTAACTAATTAGCCGACTGATCGTTACAATTAGCCTCCTATAATAGGTCCCCCAGGCCGTTTAACTCACCTGCACAGACCGCATTATTCTAGCTTTCATGGTTTTTTAAAGAAAATTCTGTTAAGCTTAAAAAAAAAAAAAAACACCCTGTATATATACGTGGACACCACGGGCGTCGCAGCTGTCAGATAAAGTCCGCTACTCGCCTTGATTGCAAGCGGCGCCACAAGATGGCTCCTCGATATGCGGCTAATGGCAGCCAGTGGCGGGCCCTGTTTCCCATGCTTCTCTATGGGATACCTACCAGTTTTTTTAAAGTTGTTTTAGGCTACGTGAATCGCATAGACGCTGTTTCGTAATGGACCCTATTTTTGTGCCTCAACGACGACAATAACATTTCTATGAACGCGTTGAAGCGGGGAGAGATGTCTCGCGCGTTGTTCAAGCCAGCGTCCGTCGAACGTCAGAGCAGGCGCTCCAAGCTGAGAAAGCGCGCGCGCGGGTGCCCAAAGAACGATACACTTTTTGTAGCGTGAGCTACACTGGCCGAGGTTGAGCAGTTTCGCGTGGCTCTCATAATGAGCCGTGCTCCGTGCTGCGCAAGCGCGAGGAGCAGTGACGTCACACGGCGCACAGCTGGCGGGGCGGAGCCGCCGTCGCCGCGGGCTCCGCCACATAGAGTTATTATAATGTACGCTACACTCTTAGAAAAAAGGGTATCGATAGTCCTCCCTTACGGGAGGAACGGTCTTGTAACCTATGTTCCTTTAGAAAGGGAGGAACTTTCGTCCCTGAAGCAGGGGAGCAAAGTTCCTCCGTCGCCTGCATCTCATTATGGCGGCCCTGAATCGAGCAAATCGAGATCGATAAGGCTTAACGAGGACGCTACGTCTCTTGTACGGGACGAGAGGAGCAGCAAATAAAAGCGTAACACGAGCTCTCCGCGAACTGTCTTTATTTTCGAAGCCAGATTCCCCCCATAGGTACGGAAACTTGCGTTTCGAAAGCAGTTACTCAGTCTTCTCGTCGACAGCACTGCGATGTTAAACGGAGACAACCGATACCCAGTTACTTCGCGCACTTTACGTCTTACCTTTGGTGTTCCTCCAGTCAGAATTCCTTCGTCAACCGCACATGACGGAGGAATGGCAAACTCAATCCGCGAAACCAAAAGCCGCTCTCAGAAGTACAAACTCGAAGCCGCTGTTTATCGCGTAGCGTGAAAGAAGGTTAGATCGCTTGCCACCAGATGGCAGGGTCAAGCAGAGTAATTGCAAGTAGCTAGGCTAGGTGGCGCTAGGTACTGCCCAATCATGTTCCACAAAACTTTTATTTCCTCAGGCCACTATTGCGCTTCGGGAACCTCTACTATACATATTACGCATACTACAAGCACCAGGTGAACATACATTGAGCACATACACATACTTGCCACAAACAAACATCAATACAACGGCACGCTAACCCGAACACTACACCCGATCTCTGCGTTTCCGTCTTTTATAGTGGTGGTTTTGAACGTACGGAATTTCTCGGTGACTGTATAAGCAATAAAAAATATTCCCAGCATGTTGATTTTTTTTCCAGCAATGTCATACCTCTGAGAGTATTTTTAATGGCTCAGGGGATGAATCTCTTATTAAAAAGCAATCACTCGATCAGCCGTAATTATTGGAAAGCCAATAAATCAAGCCGCTCCAATGCGGTTCGCAGCCATGAGGTTGTTTCCCCGCACGGCACGTCGTAGCCTGTATTTCGGTTCTAGTGTTTGTTTTTCTATTAATGCTGTTTGCGCAAGGCTGCAATTGCCGTCTTGAATTAATCTCTGTAGAGCGGATATTCACTCAGCTGGAAGTGATGCTTTACGGGCTGAGAAATAGCTTTTCGATCAACTTGAATGCAGTCAAAGCCGCGACTTGCGGCAGGTGATAAGTGTATGTACGGAGCTACGCCGTGGCTAGCTCGAACACTTCTAGCGCTCATCCCAGCGCGCCACTTGGAGGGCAGTTTCGCCAGGAACCGTAGAATATTTAAACAGCAATATAAAGGGTAGCTTTTTTTTCGATTTTACGTAATCTTTTTAATGCTAAAATTCCACACTGTAAATATACGTACTTTCCGTCACGATTTCGTAAAGTTCAGTCCTTTCTTCAGAGCGCAATCGCTCTCGGGGACGAGACAACCGACAGTAACATTGGCCACTGTACGATTGGAGCTTACTGTTCAGACCAGCGTTCCAACATGACTATCCGCACTCCGCACGTCGATCGACTGCACCTAATCCCTTAAGTGGTATTAAACTTTTTAATGTAAAGCGGAATGTCAACCTGCGACACCCCGCACCCTCCGATCACGGCCCGACCAGCGGCATCAATGCCCGGCAGTTTACGTCATCTCATCTTGTTGTTACACCACTGATACGCGAACACACGGTCACATCGGCGATAATTCCAATCTTCTGATTACAACCCACAACACTGCCATCACGATGTTGCTGCTATATTGCTGACACGCAGAAATACAAAATTACGTTGAACGCTGGTTGGCACTCGGCATCGGAAAACAGAACCGAACTCAGCCCGGAAGGCACAGGCAGCCGGCAGCAAAACATGCCTGTCTTCGACGCAGTCCCTGCGATTTCCATAACGTCGAAAACGTCGACACAGTTCCGCGTGTGTCCGCTACTGTAGTCCATCTTACCCAGTGTACGTAGCGCTACTGGCACTGCTCCGGAACTTCGCTGTTTCTAGCGGCTTCGTTTGCTCGTTTAATAAAATTAGTGATAAAAACGTCAATGCAACCGAAATGTTCAGCACGTTTGGACTAGAAGACAGAATTACAGGCGGCCTTCGCTGCCGCTGAAGCTCAATCAACTCGACAGCATTTATTAAACAACGTGCGCGATCTGCTCGAAAAACGAAACGGAAAGAAGATGAGTCGGGAGGGCGAAAGCTTTCTCCCGTCTGCCTGGAGAAGGAGAAAAACGTTTCGTTCCTCCCTTTTTCTCGTGTCCGATTGGGGGCGCGTCAGTAGAAGGGAGGAAGACGCTCCGTTGCTACTTTTTTCCTCCGTTTTGTCTTAGAGTGTAGAGGTTCAAGTGGCCCTAGTGTGCTGACGCAAATTGAAGCAGAAAGCAACCAGTCGAAAATTTACTTCCGGTAATGCATTTCTATGGGAAAAAGTGAGTGCATTTTCTCCCTGCGCTCGATCATAAGAGCAAATATCCCAAATATTTCGTACGTACTAGGTAGCTTGGAACATTTCCCACTCGGGCAGATGAAAGAATTGGTCAGTTACGGCGTTTTTCTTTCGAATTCATCGCTTTAAAAACTGTGCTAAAACGGCTTCGTACGTGTATTTAAGTGCACTAGCTGTCGGACACTGTTAGCGCGAACGCGGCGTCGGCGATTTCCGCAGTGGGGAATATACATGCCAAACGAACGAAGGACATCTGGAAAATCAAGAGCGGCGGCAAGAACTACGCGGTAACACTGGATCAGTAACTCGCAGTGCATGTACGATCAAAATAAATTGAAGGCCACGTAATCTATTCCGATTTTAAATAAGTAAGTACCGCTTCATTCTTTCTGCCCCTAGCGAAGCTGCTTGTTCTACGTTCAAAATATCACCCGCGCGCTCGATATCTTTGAGAACAAGTGCGCGATAAAAGCTGCCCGGCAGAGAAAACAATACGAAGAGACACCTTTCATAGCCCACGGACTTTATTCTCTACGTTTTGAAGGTTTTTATCCGCTCATGCACGACGGGATCATTCTCATATAGTGACAGGACTGGCATATTATCAATATACAAGCGTCACCGGAATGCTGGCGAGCCTTGAACACACTCTATATTCGTTTCGAATGTAATTTAGCTTTGAATCGTCCCTTGTTTTTACACACCTGCTGCGGAACAGCACGTTTGGGACTGAAATGTAGCGAAGTTAAATATTGTTCACTGATGAAGAAAAATGCGCTCACTAGAGCAATTACACTTTTAGAGTGTTAATCAAGGTACATGCTATTCGGTACGACCCAAATAACCAAAGTGTTCTGTGTTATTTTCCGGCGAAGAGGCAAAATGCACGCGCGTTTTCCCATAGGGATGCACAGGAACACCGCAAAAGCAGACTGTGTTCCTGTCTGCTTCAATTTGCGTCACGGAGGTCGCATAGACACTAGCGCCAGTTGAACCTCTAGCGTACATTATGATAACTCTATGCTCCGCCACCACCGCGCGCGCCTCGCCGGTCTGCGCAAGCGCGAGGAGCAGTGACGTCACACGGCGCACAGCTGGCGGGGCGGAGCCGCCGTCGCCGCGGGCTCCGCCACCACCGCGCGCGCCTCGCCGGTCTGCGCAAGCGCGAGGAGCAGTGACGTCACACGGCGCACAGCTGGCGTGCCGGAGCCGCCACCGCGGCGGGCTCCGCGCCACCGCGCGCGCCTCGCCGGTCTTCGCATTCGAGACGTCATAGCCGCGGCAGACGCACTGGCGCAGCCGCGTGCCCAGCTGTGTGCCTCCGTTGCGCAGTAGCCAAGTCTGACGCTGCACCGGAGCTGCTTGATAGCGCCTCTCATTTTGTGCGCATAAGCTCACGCTACGTATATCCAGGCATAGCCGAGCTAAGCCACCGCAATTCCCCCCCCCCCCCCCCCCACTTGGTTGCGCTGCGGCGGAAACGCTGCCGGCTGATTCTGAATGAGCGCGCGCCGATGGGACGTTTTCAGTTCGATTGCGTGTCAGCGTTCGAACAGAAATAAATCTTACATCTTGGTCACTGGCAGAATGAGAACGGCAGGGTGTGTCTTCCGGATCCCTGGACTATGGGATATGGGGTAGACGTAAGACCTTTGTGTATACCCACGGTTTGAACGCGCCTGAACGACGAACGCGAGACACTGCGCGAGTAGCAGACAACAGTCTTGTTCCCTCTGATTGAACGGGAGACCGTGGGCAGCTAGTCTTTGCGCCTACTCACTAATTCTTCCAATCAGAGCTCCGCACTCGGACGTCCTCGCACGCTCTCATCTCCTTCTCTCCCTCAGTTTCCTTTCGCGTAAATTCCAGAATCGTTGAAAACTCGTATGCCATTTCGCGGAAGCTCATGCTACGTGCTTCACGTTGTCGTTTCGGGGACGCTGTGATCCAGGTGTGGCATGGTGGTAGCTCTGGCATTGTTGATCAGCCAAAGCTCGGGTAGTGTTATGTTTTACACTAAAGATGACATGTAAGCTACATAGCCGGCCTGCTGTCGCAGGTGTCAAATCTGTTCCTCGACTGCCTCATCGAATACAAAGGGAGGAACGAGCGGGAGTCTCTCGTGGGCCTAAGCAGGGACTTCAAGCTGTACGATTCCAAGAGCGAGGAAAACTTGACCGCCCTTATCGCCACCCTGGACAGGGAATTGCGACTGTTCCCGTTCGTCACTGTAACGGTCATGCCCGACACGTACAAGTTGATCATGACGCCTTCCAGCACCATACTCAAACGGTGAGCGACGCTCGATGACTCTGGGACGATGAAGAAAAAGCACTATACAATCGCTCGTGCTTATTGTATGCCGAGACTTATCTCTGTAGTATACGAACAATCGTGTTCTTGTGTACCTAAACTTGCGTGTGTTGTATACGAACACTCGTGTTCGTTGTATAGAAACACTTGTGTTTGTTGTATAGAAACACTTGTGTTCGTTGTATATGAACATTTGAGTTTGTTGTATATTAAGACTTTGTGTTGTGTATGGACACTCCTGTTCCTTGAATAAAAACGCGCGTGATCATTGTGTACTAACACTCATATACGTTGTATACGAACAGTTAAGTCCACTGTATAGAAAAACTGGTGTTTATTGTATACGGACACCCGCATTCGTTGTACAAAAACACTCGTGTTTGTTGCATGCAAACACTCGTATTCGTTCACTCTTAAAAAAAAGCTAGTAGTATTTACTAGGTAAGAGCTAGTAACCGCTTGTCACATATGTTACTAGGTACCTAGTAGCCTGAGGTAGTAACGGTCAAGCTAGTAACGGTTACTAGGTCACGAAGCTAGTAACTGTTACTAGCCTCCAAGTAGAATCCATGTATTTTACTACCTCTAGCTAGTAACTAGCGCTACCTCCCGACGGAAGACCGGAAACGCAACTAGTCACGTGATCTCCGGTGGGAAAAAAAAAAGTGTGGGGTTATGCCACTTACCACCAGGTGGCAGGAGCAACAAAAAATTGAAACTGGAAATGAGTAATCCAGGTGGCGCTAGTCACCGTCCAATTAAACATACACACAAAAAAAAGCCGATTATTTACAGTTCATTTCAATTCTTCCACATTTGCAAGCATATACATATAAAGATTCACACCCATATTTTTAGCACGCAATCGACACAACGAATTCAACAGAAACACAGGCTTACTAAATCACTCTAATCGCTAACTTCCCGGCGGGAGCAGTGCGGATCGAACCCAGGAGGTTCCCAGCGCAAGTTTCCGAGGTGAGACGCGTTAGCCCACTCGGCCACTTCCTCCGCGCTCACTTCTTTCACTGACATGAAGTCTTTTATACTGACCATTTGAGTGCGCAAACTTGTCGTCGTGTAGCAGTACGTCGGTTATTCGCAGTCGATAGGTAAGTTGCGCGACGAGGCAAACCACATGAAAGCGACGGGAACAAGCGGCCAAGGCGTTGAGCGACGTTTCCTAGAAAATGAAACACCGAGCGACCGTCGCTCATCGCTGTCTCCGTCGATCGCCTCGTCGCTCGCTAAATCGATACATGCGGTCGCCGTCGGCGAGAGAGTGCTTTCTTGCCGTCTCCCGCGGCGAACGAAGGCTGTAATTGACGGAGAGTACGACGGCAGCAGCACTCCTTTCGCGTGCTGGGCTAAAAAAAAAATTCATGCAAAATTAATACCGCGTGCAGCTCGCGTCTTAATTTTTGTAGTACACTGACGAATGCTCGCGTTTTTGGGGCATATTCAGAAAGACTCGTAAAATGCCAAAACAGTTTTTTTTTTCATTAGTCCCAATGCTACATACACTATTTACGACGCACATCAACGGTTGTGACTGACAGTGCACTGTCACGACCGAAGAGAGCTCAATCAGAATCATTTAACCACCGAGCACACACAAACCGTGAAGTTCTCAGTGTCAAGAGGTGGAGAAAAGCTTCTTGGACGACGAAATCCAACCCAGTGACAGCGGCACCGGCTCGTTAGAACTATCCTCGGAGCAGTCCAGGTCCACGCACACACTCGCCCCGTCGAGCGCACGAACGTTAACTATGCACTCCAGCACGGGAAATCGAGAACTGCACACAACACAAGGCAAAAATGGCAGGTTCACATCGGAGAAATGAGCGTCTTGCGAACCCCAACTGGCCCCAACTTGCTTGTCGTACAATGTTGCCAAGCGACTCTTGTGTAAGAAAAACATGTTTTAAAAAATACAAAAATAATAAATATTAAGAAAACAGAATGAACTTTTTTTGTTTTCGGAAACGTTTTTAGTATGTGCTACGTGGCTATTTTCATCCCAGTTAAAACCAAAATGAAAATATAAACGCTCACAAACGAATGCAAACGAGAAGAAAAGAAGTAAGCCGCATGGCCATTGAATCAACAATGGCCGCTGCGCTCGCTGCAGCGCTGGCTTCCACGTCGTGCTGGTACGGAGGCTGCGATCGTTGTAAAGTCAGCTCCAACCCTTAAACATGCCCCCTCATACAATATTTGAAGCTACGATTGCGTGTGAATACCTCCCCCTGCGTTCCGAAACAGCAAGTACGTCGCTAACGCTGGCAATCGGGTATGAAGCCAGCGCCGCCATCTTCTCCGCGCCTTTGCGGTAGTAAATAGCTAGTAAAAGGGTAGTAACTGTCAGAAAAAGGTAGTAATGGCTGCATTTGCTAGCTTTTTCCTACCTATCGCCCGTTTGAGGTAGCAAATAGTTAGTGAAAGGTAGTAACGGTCAGAAATCGGTAGTAACTGCTGCAGTTACTAGCTTTTTACTAGCTTTTTTTTAAGAGTGTTGGGTATACACCGTTGAGTGAGTTTTATACGATTACTGTCGAAACTGGCTGTGAAGAAGTCAACGGGAACCTGAATTCACTTACCTATCTCCGCTTATTCGTTATATCTTAACTCCATAAAAGTGGCACTCGAAACAAAACAAAGATAACACCAGCCGTCTCGGGTACTTGTTTTTCGTGCCTGCAGAAAGCGGTCGAAGCTTCCCTGCACGCGATCGCTGCTAGAGCGGCCCGTTCTGGGTGGCTGCTCGGCCGCGGCAGCAAAGTGCGGCGGTCTGCAATTTAATCAACTTTCCGAATTCAATTATTTTTTTAATTAACAAAAGATTTATTTTTCGCTATATCCGCGGTAGGCGCTAATTTTCCTTCGCTAAAAAGAGACAGAAATACACTAAAAACGTGAAAATAGGAATGGGAAATCATGATCGCTTCGCTATCACCTCTATTTCGTTATAAGCGGTCGCGACAGTACTTGTGTTTGTTGTATGCAAACACTCCAGTTTGCTGTACACCAACAATCGTATTCGTTGTATATGAACAATTGAGTTCGTTTTATACGAATAATTGTGTTCGTTGTATGCCAACATTTGAGCCCGTTGTATCGAACACTGGTAGCCATAGTCTAGTTCGCTGTTGCTGAGTGCGGGCTTATGTTTGGCTTCTGCAACGCTTACTCAACATACGTTCCAAACCACAAAATAGGAGTATTGTTATTCCGAGAAGATAAGTAAGAGTTTTTTAATGCGAATTCATTAACTCTCCCATGGAGCGAAGCCGGCGTTGTATGTAACCTCGAAAAACGGCAGCTAAATTCCCATTGGCGCCGACGAGTCATAGTTCCAAGGAACGCCACCCCACAGAGAAGCCCTTCCTGGCGCTGCGGCCCGCGCACAGGTAAAAGGGAAAGGGTGGTGCACGGGCGGCCGCCACTCTCTTCCCCCTCTCGGGTCACGTGTCAGGTGAAGCCGAAAGCGGGGAGGGGGGAGAGAAAAGGGGAGCGGAAAATTCTCGCTCCCTCTCCCTGTGCACCACTGTATCACTTTCTTTACACTCTGCTTTCAGACATGTCGCGCCACCCGGCTGGCCTCTGCGAAGGACAGCGTGGCGCGCTGCTTGTAAAAGTGCGCTGCGTGTAGGAATGCTTTCGCATTCCTACACGTAAGTAGTCTTAAGTGTGCTCTTGTAATTTTCTGAGCCTGTGTTGTGAGCACTACACTCAAATGTGGTGCCTAGTAAATACCGCCTATGCGTTCGTTGTCTGAACACTTGTACTCGTTCCAGAGAAACAATACACTGGTATTAGTGACATTCGAAATTTGAATTACGAACAGAAACGTTGAGAGTTATGCAAAGAAAGTGTAATATTTAATTTTCCCCTGAAAACAGGCACGCGTTGCAGCGCCATATCCAGGGTTTCGCGTTTTCGGTTTCTATTTTTTCAAAATTCGGCGTACTTTTTTCGGTGCTTATTTTAAAATTTAATTTTCGTTTTTTTTCGGCGTATATTTTATGCCCACAAAATTTTATCGGCTTTTTTCGGTGAATATAAAATAAACACCAACGGACACCGGATCAGATTATCCTTCTAGGTCTGCTATCTGTGATCACTCAAAGAATAACGGCGCAGATACATTGACAAAAAAATGAACACTTTATTTGGCATATGTGTGCAACTGTAAAAGAAACAAGAAAAAACAGAAGTACAAACAAGTCAGATATGAAGCCTATGCCCAAAATCATGGAACTTCACCTTCTGTATATCAGGATTACGTGATCTTATTATAGTACACAGACATGTACTTTCCCAGGTTCGCCTCGTTGATCCGCACTCTTCCTTTCCTGTTAATATGACACTGAGCTTCGAGAATGCCCTCTCAACGCTAACACTGGATACTGGCAGGCTGAGGAGATTAAGCGCTGCCTAAGCCAAAATCGGCCAATCAACCAATTGTGACCGCCAAAAGAGACACGGTGCGACGTTTTGAAGCACAACACGACATGCAAAGCTTGCATCAAGTCAGTCTTCCTTACAACGAGTTTGAAAACGCGCTCGTACATGGCGAAGTCATGGGGCATTTCGGACTTCACATTCCGATCGATGATGCGCACATTAAACCAAAACGTCTTGATGCCATCCGTGTATCGCATACATTTGGACACGTTTCGATAGACTCTGTCGTTCCACTTTTTCGCCACGGCTCTGCGGTACGACTGGAAGGTCAAAGTGACCTTTTCCGGTTAAAACTGAATTTTAGAAAATAGATTCGACGTGCTCTTATCGGTTTTTATCGGTTTAAATTGAAAATGTCGAACCTAAAACTAACCTTTTTCGGTTTAATCCGAATTTCCGAAAATGAATTCGGCGTACTTTTATCTGTTTTTATCGGTTTAAACCGAAAAATCCGAACCCTAGCCATATCGTATGTTTGACCACGCCACTGGAACACTATTTTTGGCGCTCGAAGTTTAGGGCCGGGCGTCCCCTCGAAATCGCAGCAACAGCTCTGCGAGGAATGATTGAGCTACAGAGAGCAGCTGATAGGTGGGCGTCTAGAGGGGAAAAAAAGAAGCGAAGAAATGGTCAGCTGGGGCGCTTGAATAGCAGCTTCTTCTTTGCATGTTTTCCTCCACGTCACTGATATCCCTAAACACGCGTGCTTAGGCTGTCATATCCGGGTGAGCGAAAATTCCAACTCACGTCCCATTTTGTAAAGTGAGCGCAAAGAATAGTCCGACATTTAATTTCACGACGTGCCCGCCAATCTCGACTGTCAGAAACTTTGGCTTTAAAACTTCTGTTAACGGGGACTCCCCTGGGATTCCATCGTAAAGCTCTTCTTTTTTTTTCTTTGTTAGCACATAACATTTATACGAGGAGAAACAAAGCGACGAGGAGGTTTGAGCGGGTGTGGACGTAGAATCGAATAGCTCGAGCTGCCTTTGTCTCTATTCGCTGTTCCGACGCGTTCGAATGCCGGACGGCGGTGCCGGCCGTTCGACATCGCTCTTGTTCGCCGTGACTGGAGAGAGACAGAAAGTAAAGACGAAGGTAGTTAGCCTTCCTGCCTACCCACGAATCCTTTCAATAAGGACGCGGCACTCGTGACGTTCCCGCGCGCTCTCATTTTCTCCTCTCCCTCAATTTCGCTCCGTGTAATGCCAACACCTCCTAGAAGAGAAGGCCGGAGTTCTCTTCTCGTGACGTCGCAAAGGAAGGCCATCGGGGCCGCGCGTCGAAGCGAAGGTAACGCGCGTGGATCAACCGTCGTAGCAGACTTTTAGTCACATACGCGTGTCTTATTACCTAAAATGAAAGCTGCACATAGCAATGGGGCTAGAAAACATTTTATTACATGGGCAAAATATTACACCGCTAAATAATCGGTACGAAATGGCACGAGGTATGCATGCGTATAACACGTCTATATAAAAAAATGTGATTTTTTTAAGTCGAAATTATTGAGTCACGCAATTATTGCTCTAGGAATGCCCATTTCATACAGAAATACTTCGACAAAATGGCGAGACACGCAGTGATTGGACACAGCGAAAACAGATCAGTTAAAAATCGGGTAGACGTAATCAACGCGTACACGGCCAGACAAGTGTCACTTACGATCATGTAAGCGATGCTATCGCGTGCAGTCACTGAATTCTTTCATTATAACCGGGCCACATGTCAAAAGTTATGTAATTTCGATCGAATGACACTATGGGGTCAACCATTCAGCTTGCGGTGCACGTATAATCACTCAAGACCACGAGCTGATTAAATCACATATCATTTAATGAAAATATATTAACTTTGCCATGTGGCAGGGGTACTAAACTTACTATTTAGTCTACTAATTTACTTCTCCCTATGGGCTCGAGCTGCCTTAGAACAAAATATAACTTATTTTGTATACAATAACACTATTACCTTAATACAGTTAAAATTCTAGTATAAACATGGTAAAGGCAATAAAATAACATTAGTATAAATAAACACTTAAGCACAATAATCACACTAACTTGTTATTCCCTTTCTTATGAAAACTAGATTACCACGCATATGTACAAATACCGACGCCAGTGAACACGGATAAGGACGAAGAATGGAATTACATTCTATCACGAAATTAAAAAAAAAAACACGACTGCAGCACTTTATTTGCGTCCTACATGACCAAGAAAGCCCGTGAATTAGTTGTTTCTCACCTGTCCATCGTATCCATACGTCCCGCAACAGCCGAAACGGAAACATTTTAACACGTACTCTAAGAAGTCTCTCTCTTTGTCGAGAAAGAAGTCTGACTAGTTGCCACACCTGTCACTTAAACCGTAGCAGGACTTGTTCCGCGAATCCACTTAAATGCCGTATTATCAAGCGAACACAAAAAATAAAACTACCCGAGACTGCGTTGGCGACAGACAAACGGCGGGAAGAAGGAAGCAAGTCTCAAAAGAACCACAAACGAGAGTAGCGGCAGCATTGTGGGACGAGAGGTTAACGTTTTCGACCCATCTCTTGCTCGTGTGCGCTCCCTGCGGCGATGGCTGGATTTTTTTTTAATAAGGCTTCCCTTCTGAAATGTCTCAGCATTCCTTTTCAGACAGTCAGCAGCTCACAGAGAACGTAAATTTACCAGAATCGTAGCCCGTATGAGGGAAGAAAATGTCGCACCGGGCCCGTTCAATCGAAAACTCTGGGGAACTGCGGTACTGCACGTAGTCCCGCGGTTACGGGGATAATAACAAATATAAACTTGGCACTTTCAAGCTCGTTAACGCGTTGTATATTGCGTTTATATTATATATATATATATATAATAAATTATACAAGACTGCGCTTTTAAATGTATATTAATGTCGGATAAACGCGCACGAACACCACCGCGCCGCTTCACAAGAAACATTTCTTTTCACGTCGATAGCAGATATTTTTTCACGTAGTTGCGCCATGGCCTTCCTTTTCCGACATTGTGACGTAATCACTCGGAGCTCTACAGACTTCTTTCTAGGAGGTGTTGGTAATGCCCACCTAGCGCTTTGGCCTCCGTGGGATGTGCCACCGATGGAGAGGAGAGGAGATGAGCCTCGGTGAAAGGAAGGCGTCCCTCCAAGCTTAGCAGACGGTGCTCACGCGAAGTCATCAGCGTAACGGTCGTCACGTGACATCATGAACGTGATTTGATGTCACGTCACATCGTAGCGTCACAAAATAATATAAAGGCTCTCCAGAGAAGATCATGCACGCTAATCCGGATGTTTTTTGTTTTTTTTTCTCTCTTTTTGTTTATTGTTTTACATGGTACTTCATAACAAGTTTCTCTAAAAAAATATTTAAAGAGAAGATAAAAATTGAGTGAGCCAGAATGGCGTATTCGATTTTTGAAGTTTTCGTTTTTGTCATGTTTGGTGAGACCTGCTGCGCAAAATACAAGTATCAGAAATCTAAAATATTTTGTACTTACGATATATTATGAGAACTAGGAACTATTGATGTAAATGTTTACAGCATTGTGAAGGTTATGTACCGCGCGTCGAAAATGCTCGAACTTGGCGCCTTTGATGTTTTCTCCCTACATTTCTGAGCCATTATCAAAACAAAACTTAATAACTAAAACATTAAAGTTTCAGTCATATATTCGTACACTCTAAGAAATGCCTGCGCCTCCACTTACCCGCAGAACACTCGAAGACCCAATCTCTGCGATCTACGAAATCAACTCAGCGAATGAGGTGGCGGAACATCTGTTTAGACCTCAAAATTAAGTCTGCGCTGTGGCATTACGCAATGCAAGCATGACGTTTTGCATTGCGTAATGCCACAGCGCAGACTTCATTTTTAGGTCTAAACGGATGTTCCGCCTCACCATTCGCTGTGCTGATTTCGTAGGTCGCAGAGATTGGCTCTCTGAGTGTTTTGCGGGTAACGCGCAGGCATTTCTTAGAGTGTATTAAAACGTTGTTTCGTATAATATATAAATAATTTCTTTATCTCGAAAACTTAAATTTTTATGGTGCTCCAAACTTGACCTAAAGTACAAAGTTAAAACAATCTAATAAGAGGGAAATAAAAAAAAAAACGTCATCTTCGATTTTTTTGAAATTTATAGTGATGGTTCTCCACCATACTATTGTGTTTATTTATTAAAAAAATGTAGCGTCATATTGTTTCCTTTAAAGTTACAGCGCTGCAAGGTGTACCCACCACGCCGGCATGTTTTTCTAAGGCCATAGTCAAGATGATATTTTGTTTCCGTGTATTTTATGACTTGTAGATACATTTTTGTGCTGTATTCGGGTATTGGGCTCAAGTGAAAATGTTTTAATAACTAAATTAATGCCTGCGTTGCTCGTGCTTTGTATTTATTTACCCAATAAGCCTGTTTTGCTCTTTAAAATAGACTACTTCCATAAAGCCCTGCATGCAACACGGCGCGCGTTGCACGCTGGGAACTAGTTGGCCAGGGAGGAGAGTGGCATGGTTTCGGTTTCGATCGACACGTCGACAAGAAATTATACACAGAGCGTGGACTATTAACGGCCGTTTTCTCATGTTTTCTGGTCCCGAGAGCGTCACTTGTGGTCTCTAAACTAACCTAAATGGCCAGACCTCGAAGCTTTAGCACAAGCCCGAGACGTGTAGCTTGTCTTAACGCATGCTTGTTGTATTTTTGTACTTGAGCCTTTCTGTTAGCGTTTCGAGGTATGTGGACGAGCCAGTGCTGGGAATCTCGACGCTGCGAAGCTCGGGGATCTTGCTTGTGTACGAATCAACAAGCTGTAGCAGCCAATAAGTATGTATACATCGAGCTCGCGCCTTTACATTAGTGTTGTTGATCAGGAAGTTTGTTTGTTTCGTGCGTCCATAGACGAAATATAACTTTTTGCAATTACTGTTTTTCGTAATACGCCTGAGTACGCGAGGTAAAACTCGGAGACGCCATTGAAAAGCTCAATTTTAACACACTTCTTATCTCTTCTCTGTACTGACCCGCAGCACTGCACGAAGTGAAGTCCCCACCCGCTTGCATTCCACTGATATTGAACATCGCGTATGCGCATAAAGTTACCCTGCAATCGTATAGGCACATTTGCACATACAAACCGTTTTAAGAAAGCAAAAATCGAGCAATTGTGTGAAGAATGTCGCACCGTTTGCCGGAAGTGCGCCGGACGGGCATGAACCCCTATGCGGTGCGCCAAACGAACGAAATTATTCAAAGCGCATTTGACGGTTGCTAATGGCCATAATATTTGTTATGTGTTTGCTTTCTTCCTGACTGAATATCCGGAGATAATTTAAGACACACCATTCAGGCACAGATCTTGGGTGTCACTAAACCCCGTCCAAAAAGGCTTAGTGAGGTGTAGTGGACGCTTGTTATAGGGCCTCCGTCGTAGCTAGCCAATATCAGGGTTTGCGAAAACTTAATCTTCTATCAGCATAAAATTTGAGTGGGAGATATATGATGACACGAGGAAGACATCATAGTAACTTTAGTACAGTAGTGAGGCTAATGGCCATAATATTTGTTATGTGTTTGCTTTCTTCCTGACTGAATATCCGGAGATAATTTAAGACACACCATTCAGGCACAGATCTTGGGTGTCACTAAACCCCGTCCAAAAAGGCTTAGTGAGGTGTGGTGGACGCTTGTTATAGGGCCTCCGTCGTAGCTAGCCAATATCAGGGTTTGCGAAAACTTAATCTTCTATCAGCATAAAATTTGAGTGGGAGATATATGATGACACGAGGAAGACATCATAGTAACTTTAGTACAGTAGTGAGGTCGGATTTATTGCGTTTCTTTAAAAGTTCATGCGTCAACGCTGGGCTCAACTTTGATACTCCTGTGAGGATGCGGCTTGCTTTTCGCCCAATTAAGTAATCGAAAACGCAAGCAGCGCGTTCGGTCGCGGCGTGATAGCATGAGATGAAGCTGCTCAGTCGAAACCGAAACTGAGTGGCCAACTAGTTCCCAGAGTGCACTGCGTGGTATTTCGCCGCGATGGGGCGCGTCGGTTTTGGAAGAAATCCATTGTAAGTTCTAGGAGAATTAGCTGAATTGTTTCCACTTATAATTGCTACTACTACCATTTATTTTACAGAAAGTAGTAGAAAAGTAAGTACAGTGGGGCAAATTATATGCAAATACTTATATCTATATTTGCTATGAAGCAGGTATGCTTAAGCCACCAAGCCTGCTACACTGTTATTCTTGACGGTTGTAGGTTCGGCTGATTAAAGTCGACCTGTGTCGTTGATGGCAAACTTTCACTAAGATGTTCTTTAACATAAAAAAATATATATATTTGTAATTATTTATTGTGTAAAATAAAAAAAAATATGAACTTGAAGATATAAAAAAAGTTAAGAAAGATAATGAGTAAAGATATCGAGAGCAATAATTGCCCGCGTTAAAAGGAGGGTGTCTTGAAAAGTCCGTTTTTTTTTGCCCCTCGAGTCAAACCAGACTGACGAATTCCTCGAAGCACTCACATGTACTGCAATAATTCCAACGAGTGCTAGAAAATCGGTCAAACCCAAATGTGGCAAATAGGGAACGCACGAACTGATGGACGCTGTCTCACGGTCGCAGCGTTCCGGGAGGATACTTAGAAAGCCGCTGTGGAGTAAGTCCAAAGCCGGCTTTATGATTGACTTAGTTTATGTACGTGGCAGCGAGCTCTTCTAAAAACCGTAGACGAAACTAGGTATGAATTTATCCCGGAAAAACAGTCGATAATCACGTTGCACTTTATTTAAAGGATTGCGTTCTATACCGATGCAAGCTGTTTTCTCGCCTTGCATCGTTCGACGTGACAGCTGGGAAAGTAAAGCAAAGCCGCGAAGCCTAAAGACCCACACGACCACCCATGGAACCAATTTCGGAGTCACGAGGTTTGAAGGGCATCCGTCGTAACCCTGTCTCCACGTGCTCGCAGTTTGCAAAAGGACATGCTATCGCTTTTTGACGCGCTGGCGGCATGAGTGTTAAGCAACGCTTCTGTCAATATATAGGGTGTCTGAAGTAACCAGGCTCAATTTAAAATGAACCGTAAAAATCGACTCCTGCCTGAAGCAATCTAAACTTTTCGTCAAAAGTGTATTTCACAGGTCCGTTTTTTCTTGCAAAATTACAAAGCGTAGCTCCCTTTCTGTAAAAAAGTGGGCCAAAAAAACTTACGAGGGTCAACGGCGTGCGGCGACGCAGACGACTGAGTCTAGCGGCGGGGCAGGTTTGGAGCACGTATTGATGATGGCGCTACCTCCTTATCCAGCCTGCTCGCGACGACCCTGATTCACTAAATTGAACATAATCTTTTTGTAGTGCACCTTGGGTTTCAAAATAAATGCGGACAATAAAAACAAAACTTGAAGTTAAAAAAAAAAAACGCGGTTGCATAACGACGGCGTTCTTGCTCCTGACGGATTTCGTCTGCGTGTCGTCGATTCGGTCGTCTGCGTCGGCGCCCGCCGTTGACCTTGGCATGTTTTCTGGCCCTGTTTTTTTACAGAAAGGGAGGTGCGCTTTGTAATGTTACAAGAATAAACGGATCTATGAAATACACCTCTGACGAAGAGATTAGATTGCTTCGTGAATGCGTCGGTTTTTACGCCTCATTTTAGATCGAGCCTGGTGACTTCAGACACCCTATACTTCGTCTCCAGGAGCCAATGACGGCGTCAAAAGCGAAATGCCGCGAGCCCTAAAAGCTGCGCGCGCAATACCAGCGGCACCCACTTAATCATCGGAAAATCAGAAAGGCGGCGGCTCAGGCAGAAAGCAAACCCCCGTACGTTAACTCGGTTTAATGCTCGTGCAGACGACAGCGGCCGGTAGACCACATCAAGGTAATGCTCTGTCGACGTAGTAATGACGATACGAAGAAATGTTGGAGCTCTGAAAACCTTAAAAGCTTGTAAAATGTATCCGCTAAGTCAGCTCAATGTGAACATTATGTACAAGGTGATCGCCGACTTGTTAATCCTGATTCACACGGTTTGATTTTGCGTGCAATTTTCATTTTCAACGTCGTGCACACCGAAGCTTTCGATCTCGCTTATTTTGCTGCCCGAGTGACGTCACAACTAAAAATAGCAAGCAGATCTCATCATGTGAATCAGGCTCTAATCTACTGCGCTCACCCGGAATCGAACGCCGTGCGTCAAACTCGCAAGTTTCGCGCTATCACAACCTAGCCTTCTCCATTTCGTTGAGGCCCCTGAAATAGTCAGACATTACCCGGAAGACACAGGATCAACGTTTCCGACGCGAAACAGAGCAGAGGGAGTCACACCAACGCCGACAGCAACGCATCTCAATGGTCTGTTGATGGGGGACGGCGCCCCTACCCATACCCCATGGCGGATGCGCGGCGCCGCTTGTCTCCGCTAGGGGTGCACCGGTTTGTTTGTAAACATGAGTTAGTGTATACTTTGCAGCGCTGTAACTGTGAAGGAAACAAATTAGTGCAACATTTGGTAATGAATAAACACACGAATATGGTGGAGAACTATAACTATAAATTCCAAAAAAATCCAAGATGGCCTTCTTTTTTTTTTTCTTAAGTGCCCCTTCAAATTTCTTGACTTCGTGCTTTCAGACAAATTTGGAGCGCCGTAAAAAGAGTCTTGTAAATAAATCAATTATGTATATATAATTAGAAATAACTTGTTAATAACAATATATGTCATAAAGTTTAATGTTTTAGGTATTCAAGTTCTTTATATAACGGCCCAGAAACCTAGTGACAAGACGTCAAAGGAACTAAGTTTGCGCATTTTTGACGCGGGATGCAAAACCTTCACAATGCTGTGAATATTTACATTATCAGTCCCTATATTTTGTCGTAAGTACGAAATATTTTAGATTTATGATCTTTTTATTTTGCTGCAATAGGTGTCACCAAACATGACCCAAACGATAACTTCGAGAATCACATTTGTCGTTCTGGAGCACTCAAAACATTTTTCGATACAAATATTATTTTATCCCGAATTTAGTTTTTATCCAGTTCCCCACGCATGTTTAGAAGTAACATGTAAAACCATCAAAAAAAGCGTCTGGACTCGCGTGCATGAGCTTATCTGAACAGAACGTAGAAAGTCTATGCAGTTAAAGCGCCTTAGGGATATAGCCTGTTTTCCCGGCTCGCTTGACCGAATTTGAGTGCAAACAAATAAAGCACAGCCTACTTCATTCGACAACATCGCTGTAGCACTGATGTTGGAACAAAACTTTAGCATTGAGGCATCTAAAAATGTTGAAAGTTCTGGGCAAGGAAACCTCCGAGACGCCTATCAATAGTTCCCAAATTATCGGGAAAGTTAAAGATAATTATGTGAATATGCGGATTTCCCGTTCGCAAATAAAGTGAGAAACTATTAGTTGGCTAGATGTCCAAGTATCTCGGATCTTATAGCCCTACTGAGACAGTAGCGACGGCATTTACACTTTGTTTTAACGGTACAAAACAGACGCTTGTGGTACAAGCCGTACTAAGCATTTATTGGCGCTGCAGAGTTTAGCTTTTTTGTGTTGAGGTCTAGCCAAAAAAAGGATGGATGCCTTAAGTTTCATTCCTTTATTTTGAACAGTATGTATACTATATTTGTTTTTTTAAACACGCTTGCTGTATAAAGTTACAGATATATGAACATGTCCCGTACGAAAATGTCAGATACAGGCCGGAATAAAAAATGCCGGTTCCGCCTAGACCCAAAATTGGGGCACCAGTTTGTATCCAGCCTGGAACCGCGCATTTCCAGCCCCAATTTTAGACCCAGGCGGTGAACCGCCGAAATTCCCGCTGCGCTCACCACTCGACTCTAGAAAAGAATTTCGTGCTAAGCCCTTAACCGTTACAACCAAGAGATCGTTGCGATTTCAGACCCAGGCGGACTGGGTCTAAAATCGCGACCATCTCTCGCTTGTAACGACTAAGGGCATCGCGCGAAATACTTTTGTAGAGTCCAGTGGTGAGCGCAGCGGTAATTCCGGCGGCGCACACGGTCGTCTAGGCGTCGTCGCGTCTTCACCAAACACGGTGCACGGAACACACAAACAGCACGCACAAGCACAGTATCCAGTGTTGAGTGTCTCGGGAAGTTTCGGCGGGCAAGCGGTATCCGAGTTGTCCAAGTATTGTCACCAAGCACACCAGCGCATCCAGATGCCGAGCCAAACTGCAATGGGTCGGCAGCTTCACACTATATAAAGATTCAATGCCGAGGTCAGTGGGTATCCATCCGGGGCAACGATAGGCGCGTCAGTATCCGTGCGCCCGAAGCGCGAACGTCGCCGCCGGGCGAGCGTCGGACGACAGTCCGACGGGAGCGGAGAGGAACCTAAACTCTCGAAGCGCTGCCCCCGACTGCAACAGACAATGCAAGGCGCGCGTCGTCACCAAACACGGTGCACGGAACACACACACAGCACGCACAAGCACAGTATCTAGTGTCGAGTGCATCGGGAAGTTTCGGCGGGCAAGCGGTATCCGAGTTGTCCAAGTATTGTATCCGTGCGCCCGCAGCGCGAACGTCGCCGCCGGGCGAGCGCCGACCAACAGTCCGACGAGAGCGCAGAAGAAACTAAACTGACGAAACTCTCGGAGCGTTGCGCGGCGCCGATTGCAACAGACAGCCAGGCGCGCGCGCGGAGAACGTCCGCTCGCAGCGCCTCCGAAGCAGATGCGCCTGTCCCTAACACGTGACCTGCGAGAAAGTTTTCCGCCGACCCCCCCCCCCCTCCCCCCACCCCTCTCTCCCCTCCTCCAGTCACGCGTGTGCGCGCCCGCTGGCTGGGAGCAGACCCTACTGGAACAAGGGGAGCGGATCGGATCTACCCATCACCGTGCGATTCCAGTGCGTTGCGTCTCACTGGATCCGACTGGTTACACCCAGAATCCAGCGGATCGGAACTGTCCACAAGTTTACAACCGCGCGGATCCGAACTGGAACCGCTCCGATCTGACATTTTCGTACGGGTGTGTGGCCAAAAGAGCCACTCGAATACCTTTGCTCGCAAACGCGAGCGTTTGGTTTCTTGTTTCTAGTATATAAGATTAACAATTTGGGTGGTTTTCTTGTTCACAGAGATTCTGAAACTCAAGATAGGGGAAAATATATATTCTTTTCAGGCGATAATTTATATATTAAATATAAACAAGTGTTTCTTTTTCTTTTTTTCAAATACCTACATGACCCACTAAAACTCTATTGGAATTGCACGAAAGTAATTATTTTGTTGTAGTTTTATGTCCAAGAATGAATATAATCTTGAAAATTTAAGTGCCGTCGTATCATTCATAATGTTGAGCTAGCAGCTAACCGAATAACAAAAGTGAATACTGAAAGGTAAATTATTGAACGCTTGCGCGCGAGATTTGTTGACACGATAAAGTCAATCTATAATATGCTAATAGACACTTTCAATAAGAACCACGAACACTGATTAGTGAGCGCGCGTGCGAACATAAACAAATAATTCAAACGCATAACGATGCAAAGAGAGAGAAGTACTTTCGGTTAGAATTAAACGACGCTCAGTTTAGAGACAGGAAATCAGATTGGTAATTTTTTATGTCCCACATAATCCTAGCTTCTAACTCAAATAAAGTGGCTGTCTATCCTCGTCCTGTATGTTTTTATTTGTTCAATCAAATGAAGTAGCAACAAAGGAGCGCCAATACTATAGTTTTGTTTGTTACCTTGCAACCACACGTCACTGTCATGTTCTAACCCACTTCGTTTGGGAGTCATGGCACGGCATGTTGACTCGGGACTGACTGCGGCCGAAAACAAACAGGCTATATAAGCTCACTATTCATCGCGTGTGTTACATGTAATAGGGTATCCTAAACTCAAGCTGTTCATGGTCTGAAGTTTCCAGCCTGGTTCACAGCACTAAGTCTATTTTAGCTACAATATTCTTTGCTAAACGGCAATCTCAAAACCGATGACTGATGCCTCAATCAAATTCTACAACTCTCGCAGGTATCACTTGGCCTTCAGTTCAGGCGAGGACGAGGACTACATTCGAATCATCGCCCGTGCCCTCGCTCTCATAAAGCCAGATTCTGATGTACGTAAACACGCCGAAAATGTCTACTCTCTTGAGCGCAAACTCGAGTCAGCCTACCTTGGTCTCGTTCGCGGAAACAAGCTCTCCAAGCTCCATCAAATCCAGAAAGCAAATACGAATTTCTCGAGCACGTGGAACTGGGAAGAGTATTTCAATATTTTGATGCGAGACAACAAACGTCATCACTTCTCGCAGGTATTCCCGAAACCCCTTGATCTCAGCCACCGAATATCTGCTGTCATAAACACCACAGAGGTCAATACTCTAGTCGACTACCTCCGGTATAGGTTCCTCATCTTCGTAGCTCCATTTTTATCCGAGGACTTCAGTTTCCTTCTGCCCCTTGGGTACAATTCACATCAGGATAACGTGCCAGAAAGACATCAGGCCTGTGCCCGCTCTGTCGAAGGTGTCTATCGGTACGGCATGAGATTCTTGGTCTCCGAGGCCAACCAGCACAGCCTTCAGCCAGATCTCTGGAAGGAGGAGCAGAAGGCCTTCAAAGAGCTGCTCAAACTCTGCAAATATGTTCTCAAGGACCACATTAGCAACAGAACTTTGATGATGTCACCAGAAATGGAGAGGATCTTCTTAAAACTGGACGCCATGCAAGTGTCCACTGAGTATGTTTTTGAGTCCGAGCTGTCCAGCATCATCCACTATTACTCCCGCATGGCCGTTCCTCTGAAGAGCAGTTCACCCTTACAGACGTACTTGACGCTGCAGCAGTCCAGTAGCGAACTGTACTGGTCAACCGGAGATCAGTCCCTTGACCACGACGTCCGCTTCTTGGCATCAAGTCTTGTACCCGGCTATGAGTATCGGGAAAACAAGAACACCCTGTACATCACTCCGGCGACGTTTGGTTTCTTGGGAAAAGGTAACATTGTGCCCATTTTCGTCATTCCGGCGGTGCTCCAGTACGTTATTCAGGGCATTTTGTCCCCCATCTTCGCCGCTACTCCACCGAGCGAGTTTCGTAGGCCCCGCGATACAACCAAGATACTCACAGAGTCGAGGCTCTGCCTGTTCGAGCAGTACTACGCCGGCATGACGGACATCTTCAAGGAAGACGTGGCGCTCGATTCGGACCTCACCAACTTCGTCGAGTTCAACACAATGGTGTCTATTCTCTACGATGTCTTCCAGGTCTACAAGAACCTAACCGCGGCCCTCACCACGCACGTGAGTGGCGTCGAAGACAACACAACCGGTGTGGCTCTAGACCAGCTTTTCCTTACCACTTGGGCGGCGACCCATTGCGAACCCACCAATGACAACCGCGAACGACGTCTCATCCGGTTCATGGAAGTTCCACCCAGGCTCAAGGTGGACATTTCCCTGCAGAATTTTGCCAGATTTGGGCATGTGTTCTCCTGTCCAGTGGCCAGCCCCATGAGCCCGTCGATACGATGCGCAATGGTGTGACCAAATGTTTCCTTGGTACCAGGGAATGGGGTGTTTTTTATGCACATTAGTCTCAACGTGTCTTGACTTCTATAAAAATTGTGCCCGGGCTGTGGTCTTCTGTGTTCATTGCCATCTGCAGGATGTAACACCAAAAAAGCTACAAGTCTGAGCTCTTTGAACGCACTTCGGCTGCACGAACTTTCAGGCAGCAGGAGCTACTTACTGCCAAAGCTATGAGCTCGGGTTTCTAGGTTTCCTTGCGTGACATCCTTAAGGAGCAGTGCATCGATATTGGTGGCTTGAACGTAGTTTTGTGGATCGAAGTGTTGACATAGTATCTTGGTGATGATAGTCGATGGCGGCTCGTAGATTGGACACGAACAATGCGTGCGTCGTTTTGGGTTCGTTACATTCTATGCCTCGGCGAACATCCGGGTGGTGGCTGGTGTTCAATTTCTACAACGACAAAAATAGCCGTACTCAAACATTGTATTTTGCACGGCGGGTGCCCTGCGTTTTTTCAACCTCAGTGCATGACATATTATCGGCACCAAATCCTGAGGACGCTGGTTCGGGCTTCGGGTTGCTGGGGTGAGTACTCCGTGTAACTTATTCTCTAATTTGTTATGAGACTGCCATTGTCTGGATTAAAACTAACAGGTGTTGCAAAAGGTATAAACGACACGAACTAATATGTGATAGTTACTATACCACTAGAAAACTTTCTTCACGGTCTATTTATCCCACTGCAGAAATATTACGTGTTGCTTTGTTACTTGTTTTTGACATTCTCTCCGAGTTCCCTCAGGTGAAAAAAAAATTAAGCCTGTTTGTATAGCTTTCATGTATCATTTTAATGTGTTTGTAGATTTTCCTGGATATTCTCAATGGAAACGTTAGGATGATATTTGCTTCATTTACGTCTTATTTCAAGTTCCTGCAGTTAAAACCGTATAACATTCTAAGAAATCAATAATTTGCACTGGAACTTCGTTTGTAAATATATCGAGGCAAAATTGTGTTTTAAAATTATGAAATTATTTTTCTCAGAAGTGCATACGGAGCGACAACAATGAAACCCTTGTACATGTAAGATATCTCAGCAAATTTACCGACCCTTGCTATTTCGTTTTAATCTTAACCGCTTGTGTTGCAACTCAGTCCATTTTTTTTCTTTCATCTGCATTTAGACATGAGTATAAAACAAATTGAAGTACATTATAAGGCTACAAGGCGTCAGCGCATGACTATACGACCTCCAAACCCGTAGTTTGGTCGTTTAAGTTTGCAGTGAGAGCAATCCCGTATAACGGACCTGCTGCTTCAGAGTGTTGCCCAGTCACTGAAATGAACAATGGCAAATCAACACCAAAAGTGTTTTGGTACAAAAAGTCTGGGGTGTCTTGAAGGTCAACAACCTATTGTGCGACTGCAGTAATGAAGGGAAGCGAACGTAATGAAAGGGAACAGAAAAGTGAATGTCCGTTATCCCGGCACTTAGAATCATTAAATAGCTGGCGCTAAGAACCATTAAATTCTTTACGCTTAGACTAGCGGTATTTTAATCCTCTATGTTTTCGTTAGGGCGTTTGTCGGTGTCAGGTTCTGACGGTGTCAGGTTTTTGACGGTGTCAGAAAGCTCAGGCGATATTGTTTTTGCTCTGCAGCGGACTGTTTCAACAAATCTGTAGGAGCGATTTTAGGTAAGGCCTCGTATCATAGGCGTTAATAATTAAAAAAAAAAATGGCTGAAGCGTGGATACTTCATAGTGTAGCTTTTATTTCGTGTTTTTTGGCTGCATCCACGCACAGGTGAAGAAAGGAGTAACTTTCTGAGGCAATATAGAAGTAGTTATACTTCGTTTCACTTTAGGTGTTAGCGTGGCGGAAGCTACAAGATCGAGCTGCGGGCTTTCGACGTTCCTGACAGCCGCGCGCGCTCGTGCAGAGCAAGTACTGTTCAGTGTCACATGCTCGCGCTTGTAACTTCGGCCTCGCTTGTGCGCTTGCCTACCAGTCTTAAAAAAAAGACCATGAAATGAATTTTGGGCTTGGATGAATTAGAATTTTACCGATCATATATCGTTTAGTGTGCCAAAAAGAAAACAATTACACGAGGGTAGAAAATCAAGAAACCTTTTCGGTGCAAAAATTCGAAAACTATAGCGGACCATTTCCTACCCTCTTTCCTCCGAAAGCTCTCCGCCTATTCATCATGATGCATCCGCGGTTCCCAAAACACGCCAGTCAAACCCAGCTCACGCGTTATGAACGAGCCCTGCGTCACTCGGGCGTAAGCGCTCGTCAACAACCGATCCGCCGATCAATGTTTTGATACGCGTTCGTGGACAATTAGTGCCGGGACGGCACTTGTCACTTGCGAATGAGAGGTTCAATGGTGTGCTTAAAAAGCACGGTGCAAGCTTGGAGTCATCACATCCGGTGCCCAAGCACATCACGACCACGTGATTTCTCATTTCGTTTTTGAGTTGAGGATTAAAGCGAAGGAGGAAGAAGCTGAAAATCGTTTCATCGTCTCTGTTTAAAGCGCCATCTCTTTAAATATCCGTCTGCTTTATAAACTGTTAGGGCATAGGAACCTTGCCTTACCTCGCATCAATTGTGCGAACATAGGACGAAGAGGGTTTTTTTATTTAGTAAGACATTCGCAAACTGAGTTGACCTAGCCGTGTCGCTTCAAGTCGAGCAATCAGAATCGTTGCAATCTGTTGGGACAAATCGCAAGAACTTGATCTGAACATCGTCAAACACTGAGCACACTTCATAAACAGCATGTTAAAAAAAATTACATTTCTAAGCCAATGTGTATTTCGGGCCTCATCGTCGGCTAATAACTAGGCAGAAGAGATTGCCTCCAGGCGTGATAGCCCCCAAAGAAGCTTCACTTCGGAGTCACGACACTTAAACCATGTTTGTGCTCAAAATCACGGTTCCGTGTTGTCTAAATCTTTATTCTGAACTCCCAGAAAACGCTTTTCCGTAGTTCATGCAGGCTAAAACAGTCACCCCCTCCCCCCCCCCCTCCCCTCTGGCCCCAACCCCCTCAAAAAAAAAAAAAAAAGCAGTTTGCGACGATTAAAGAAAATACGGCGTTGCCTTATACATGATGACGGATTAAACGTTCAGTGGAAGCTCCTCCCACCTCTTCCCACTTTAGCAGAGCGAACGGTGGAGAGGAGGTCGCCTCTTCTCCAGCGTTTGCCTTGCTAAAGTGGAAAGAAGTGGGAAGAGCTTCCCCTGCACCCTTAAACTGTCACCGACTGTAGTTTCCTGACTTCGTATCTGGAGGTCGGGAAGTCTCATTTTTCAATTTAAAACTATCGCCATTTGTTGTTGTTTTTGTTTTTGTTTTTCAACGTGGTGACGTTTTGGACTCTCGGCGCGATTTGTTAGGGTTTAAAGTGTATCTGTATTGTGTTGACATGGTACTCAGTCTTTTAGACCGAAAAAAGTAATATAGTACAATTACAATTACACTCGCTTAAAAAGTATTCAATTAGATTACTCAATTGCTCGAGAAGAACACTAACTGGCTGTTACTTAAAAACGTGATCGTTACTTTTCGAATTTACAAAGCGACAAAAATTTCTGGCGGCTTGAAAACGTTTTTCATTTATTTATTTTTTGTACTGTCCATTATAGGATTAAAATCGCCGAATTTTTTCAACTACCCATCTTCTTAATCCACCAATTTCAGTTAACCGTCCTTCTGCCCGAAATTTGGTTGAGGATTCCTTGGTATGAAATGTGTCCGAACAAAGTGCGCCCTTATAAAAATGGGAGGGAAAAAAAGTGCCGGTTACAGGCCATTTTAGTACTTCCAAAAGTAGACAGATTACTGTTGTGATTGCTTCCTAATAAACATAATCAATAGAATAAACATTACTGCAAAACGTCATCGATTACAAGCAATTTGATACCTTGGAATGAGTCTCGTACAAGTCTTTACTTGAGTGAAGTTCTTTCGAGGCTCCTACCGACCCGCGCACACTCTATACTTCGTCTCGATGTAACTTAGCAAGGTTACGGCCCCAGTGAGCCAATCAGCGCGCCGGAGGGAGACACGTGACTGAACTCTATATCACTAGATTTTGCAGTCCCATCAAAGTTTCGGGCGGGAGAGAGAGGAAAGCCGCTTTTGTGCGAATTTTTGTGTAACGGGCTAAACTCCGAGGGAGCCAAAAGCAACATCTAGGACACACAGGAGGAGGTCCGGTTAAGATGGGAGTTCCTCCTTCCCCTCTTCCCCAACTGCTGGGTTCGCACTTTCGCTCCCATGCCTTTGGCATGGAGCTGGGCACGTGCTTCACCACCCTCGCTCTGATTGGATTAAATCAGGGGCCGTAGTGTCCGCTCTTTGCCAAGTTACGGTGAAACAAGGTATGGGAGCATGGCTGTCTGGAACTGACTCCGGTGACGATAGCTGGGCTTAATCCACTTTGCGGAGGGGCTCCTTACTCGAGACGCGGTTCTTCCTTCAGCCTAATTCAAGGTCTTTGCCCGAGGTCCGCGTCCCGAATGAATTTAATGTAATTTCGAAAAAAGGGGAGCCCATGAAACGGCCAAGTTCTTAACTTGGTTGAAAACTCCGCTAGTTTAAGTCGTGCGTTGGCCTACAATGCGCCGAGAAAGTGAGGGAGAGGAGGCGACGAGAGCGTCCGGGGATGTCAGAATGACGAGCTCTGGTTGGAATGATTAGTTGGTAGATCTAAAGCGTGCAGTCTTTGTCTCCACTGCACTCATCGAACGCAGTAGAACGAGGAATTCCAGCGTGCAACGTCTTTTTTTTTTTTTTTATCTGACCACCAGATTTTGTTAGCAACTTCTCGCTTCGTATAAACGTTACTATAAAACAAAAATAAAAAAAAAACTGTTTTGTTTTTTAGAGGACAACCCCGAGGTTGCCATATATTGCGCGGGCACTCCAAGCAAGTATTAGATGCGAGGGTTGCGTCGGCTTTCGGTGGGGACACGAGTCAACAGTCTCGTCGGAAGCGATTTCCCAACATACAGACATCGGCAATGTTGCTTTGGCGCCGCCAATGCACCGTTCTTTAAAAGGACGTCTAGCAGCTGCCATCTATATGCTGTGAGGTTTAGTTGCGGACACATATACTGGTACCAGTAGCCACAGGGTTCTACAGCGGTGGCGGCGCTGTTCAACATCTCCGCGTCAGTGTTCGCACAGCATAGGCAACCTGCAATCCTGTTTGGTTTGGCGCTATCTAGCAACTGAAACAAGAAACAATGGGTATCCTTGGTACTGGCGGCTGCATGATTCAAACGTGAGCTATTACTCTGGTGGCGCCGCTTAGCCTAGTGTCTGCACAAAGAAATACTGGGTAGACCAGGAAGCCGTGATCGCATAACATGTCAGTATACGGAGGAAGCTACGGCCCTGGCGGGCCGATCGGAACGCGACTATGCATCACCGGAGTGAGCTTTTACTGCGAAGATGTATCAGGCTTTTCGCTGCGTCATGCTCCAATGTGTGTGCGTTGGGCTCGTATACGTAGCGCATATCGAAGCTGTCGGCACGCAAAGTGGGGCTTATCGTTCATCTTTTGTCAAGTTGAAGCGAGACAGGGTGTAACCGTGGGCTCTCACTCTGCTGGCGCCGCCTGGCTGTTGCCGGCTGGCTATACGCTACACTCTACCCGACGTATAATCTATACGGTGTCGTATATACGTCGCGGGTCGGTTTAATAAAAACTACCGTCGCGCCTATGATCGCTGCATTGTCTTCCTTTTTTCTTTTTTTTTTCTCGAGTATTGGGGAGAAGACAAGGCACCAAAAGGGACACAGTCCAAGAGTGCTCATTGGACACCGTTCGAAGCACTCCAATTGTCCTCATCCAAAATGCTCCCTGCGTTGGCGAGGGAAGATAGGGTCGTTACGTGCAAGGCAGCCCTTACAAAAACAGGTCTCAACATTCTTTTTAATTTCTTTAGACTTTTTATTGACTTTCCGGGATCCTATTGAATTCCTTTTTAAAGCACTTTGTTTTGATTATTGTCAAAAAAATTTCAAAAGAAAAAATACTGAATTTTTTTTGTAGACTTATTTATAAAAAAATTAAAAAGAAGTTTTAATTACTTTTTTCTGTAGGTTATTTTCTAAAAAAATTCAAAAGGAAAAACAAGATTTTGTTTTATAGACTTATTTATAAAAAAATTAAAAAGAAGTTCTAACAACTTTTTTTTGTAGATTATTTTCTAAAAAAATCTTCTTGACACTATTTCTTTTTTATTATTTTATAAAAAGATAAAAAAAATTAAATTTTATATGGTTTGCGGTTGTGTGCAGGGTCCGGCATGACGGCGATGGATACATGGTTCTGCAAACCAATATAAAAATGTTTTTTGACTTTTATTGAAAATGTGTTGACTTGTTCACCCTGATTACTTCCTTTTGACATTGACTTCCTGTTGACATGGTCAACAGAAAGTGTGCTCATTTTGTGTTGAAACTTTTTTGATGCTTTTCTTCCGCCTGAGTCAAAAGAAAAGCTGTTGACTTTCTATTAACTCTACGTGGATCTTTTTCTGTTGACTTCCTGTTGAAAGTGTCTTCAGAAATACTGCAGACGTTCTGTTTACTTCGTGTTGAAAATATTCGGTTGACGTTCTGTAGCCAGTGTCAACAGAAACGCTACAGACTTTCTGTTGACTTTTTATTGACCACGGTACATCTTGACTAAATGTCAAAAGTCACTAAGTTTCTCAATACTCTCTGACAAGTTGAGAACCGCAGGAAGGTGCTTCAGTTCTCCTGCCTCCAGCGCGAGCCTTCTATCATTGACAGCGCTTCGACGTCTCGCGCCCCTCGAGCTCAAGCGCGCAGTCAAAGCACGACAGAAGGCATGGGGCGCGTGCTGGAAGTCAGGCGTTCGGAAAACACGCTCTGCCGTTCTCACTTTGTAATGACTATCGTGACTTTATTGACTTTATTCAACTAGTCAACTAGTAAAGTAAAGCAAAATAACTATTTTAAAGTGGAGCAAACGCCTTGACTCGCTTCGTCCTTAGTGGTGCTGTGCAGAGAAGCGATAACATTTGTTCTAGGAGCCGTTTTTGTGGATGTTGTTTTAGCGACTACGCGGAATTAATATTAGTTGTACCAATGCTTTTTAGTAAGAGATAGAGTCCACGACCTTCGAAACACTGTCTTCCCTTTGAAAGACTTTCGAGAAGGAGATCAGACACTTGGAACCTTAGTAAGTGCTGAGGTGGTCACCGGCCAAATGATTACCTTCAATATGTAGGCTATATAAGGCTCTGGAGCAGGGAACGAGACTGTGATTCTGGTGTTGAGTGCTTTATGGTGTTTGTGTTTGTTTTCAGTGCTTATTTGTGGGATGTGTATGTATCAAAGGGACACTATTTCCTAACAAAACTCGAAATATATATAAAAAATTGAGTTTTTTTAACGGCAATCTGCGGAAAAGTCAAAAGGAATTCAACAAAATTTATGTAAGAAGGAATTCTAAAAAATGTATGTAAGAAGGAATTCTAAAAAATGTATGTAAGAAGGAATTCTAAAAAATTTCAGTGGCCAATTTTAACTAGGAGTTAAATAGGTTGTCAAAATAAAGTCTAAAAAACATCAATAAAGTTTAAAAAGAAATTCAATACGATTCCAGAATATTTTCAACAGAAATTCAAAAGAATTTAAGTAGAGATTTTTGTAAGGGAGACGTGGAAACGTTACTGAAATAGAGTAACTAAATGCCGTTACTCGTGACTCATTCAAAAATTAACTAAGTACGTTGCTCGGTACTGTGATTCAAAAGAAACACGTTACTTTAGGGTGAAATTAACGCGGTATTTTCACCTTATTCTGAACGTGCCGTTTTTATGAAACAATAACGGCCTCTTATATTTGTCGTCGTTAGCAATCGCGTTTATTCGGGGATAACGGTGGCTATACTGACATACCTTCAACACGTTTTCTTCGTTGTCTATCTGGTTTTTCCTCTTGGCGCAAATCCAGGAGGCCGCTTGGGTGAGAACTAGGATGGGTACTTGTGATGTACACGTTTCCCTATTCGATATTTCTCGCGTGAGTTAAAACGTGGTGACGCTTGTGTGCAAATAGCCCCCAACCACTTCGGGTTCTAAACTAGACTAAACTAACACTTATAGTGTTAGCGAAATCCGAAAACGAAAGGAGCGACATTGGGCGGAGAGCCAGCGATGCGAAAAAGACGGCGGCATGAAAGTATGCGTTCGCCACATGTGTAACTTTAAATTTTATTTTCCTGTATTAAAGTCTTTGAATTTCAGAAGTGGGTTTCACAGAAACCTTCTTAGTGAAGCGATCCTGGAAGCCGATGTCGTCGGATTGCGCCGACGGTGATGCTCGCTGACTTTTCAACTGACGCTACGGGTGGTGCCGAGCCCGTGCCGTCGTCGTGAGGTAGCGGCCGTGGGAAGAGGGCTCTTCGTGTCGCCTGCAGACTGCGTGTATGTGGGCGCTCTCTCAACGGGTACCGCCTTCGTGAGGTGCCGACGGCAGAAACGTGACTCTTCGTGCTGCCTCGTGGGGACTGTGCGTGCGGACGCTCTGTGTGACGTCTGTAGGCCTTAGACGCTTAACCGAAGGCGAAAAAACAGCAGCAACTGTGTTTACTTCTAGACAACCCCAAGAATGGCAAACGGCGACGGAAACCATGAGATAATGCAAGCGCTACTGGAACAAACCCGAAGGTTACTCGACCTCGTCAAGAGGATACCAGAAAAGTTCCATGTTATGCCGGACCTCAATAAGGCTATTCACGACTTCGACGGCGAAGGCTCGTCACACGAGGCCGGGGCGTGGCTGAAGAGTATCGATTCCATGGCAGTTCTGCACGGCTGGCCGGACAGCTTCAGGCTGGAGAACGCTAGGCTCCACATGAAAGGACCTGCTCGATTTTGGCTTCAGGCCCGTGTCGAAAACCATACTACGTGGGAGGACTTCAAGGTCGCCTTCAGATAAGCCTTTGTGGTCCAAACCAGCACAGCCCAAAAATGCAAGCAGATGTAGGAGAGAATCCAGATGAGGGGTGCGTCCACCATGGCTTATTTCCTCGAAAAGACCTTGTTGTGCAAGGAATTGGGCCTCGGTATGCAAGATACCAAGGAGCATGTTTTGGTTGGGCTGCGGTCTAGAGACGCGTGCATCTCCTTGACGGCAAAGGAGCACAGGGACGAGGATGAATTGTTGGCAAACTTGCGAAGGCTGGAGAGAATAAGTGAATCAAGAATTCAGACGTCTCCAAGGGGCAAGCTTCACAGCGGTGATCCTAGGTGCAACAACACCTTGCGTCGGGCCATCAACCTCAAGATTATGGGCTACTGCGCATCCAACCGAGCAAACAACCACTGGCATACGCCTCGCAGATCAAAAGAGTGTGGCCAGAGGCTCAATGAGTCGAGGAGGCAACATGGTCCAACCGACGGTTCAGGCAAGTGCTGGGGGACCACCCAAGAAAACACCGGAATCCTCCAAGCGAGATCAAGCTGAGCGAAACTGCTACAGTTGGGGGAAGTACGGACACGTGGCGCGAAACTGCCCAGCAACAAAGCCTGTTGGCAACTTTGTGGTGAATCAGATTCCAACATGTGACAAAGATTCAGCTAAATTCCTGAAAACTGGTCTTATCAATTGTGGAGACCCTCTCCCTGGCTCCCCGTTCCTCCGTGACCTTGCCGCTTCCCGCCGCCGCCCTGTCGGGCGTTCCTCCGTTCCCCGTGACCTTCCGGTTTCCCGTCGCCGTCCTGTAGTGGAATGTCCGAGCACTCCGGAAGGAACGGGGCAAGCGCCCCCTCACCCAGCGCTGACGTCGGAGGGTCGGCTCGCAGCAAGGTTCCCGATTGGACAGTTGGCGGGACAAGGGCTTGGGAAGCTCCTTAAAGGTGTTATGACACAAAACTTAAACGGATAGATTATTCTTGAAATGAAATGATCATAGGTTACTTAGTATGCACACCAAGTTACGCGATTTTTAGAGCTCTGGTAATTGCAATATTCAATTTACGAATTTTTATCATTTTCATCTGGCGACCAGGCAACACTGCCGAAGTTAGTCACACCATGGTGTCCATAAACCACGTGACCATGAACGCTCTCTCATTCTAGGCGCCCCCATGATCGTCCAAGCTCTCCTCGCCGCGGTACGATCAAAACCGCTCACGCAACTCGGTAACCCGAAAGCTATGCGGAGGGCAAGTTCACCTGCTTCTCGCGAAGGGGGTACCGGTGACGTCAGAACGCCGTGTCCTGATTGGCTGATCGCGGCCCCCCTATCTGAGCGTCGTCTGCTCCTTTGCAACGTCGTCTGCGTCTGTCTTACCTTTCCTGCGACTTTCGGAAGTGCAGAGGCCAGATTCACAAAACCATGTTACGCCGAAAGAGTGCGTAAGACAAAACGTGAGAACAAATTCGTATTCACGAAACGAAATTATCGTAAGTTTTGCTCAGGTTACGACGGAATCCTACGACGATCAACTCAGCATGGCCGACAGCGTCGCTCAGTTACTTGGTCGCGACGACCAACGGACGTTTATTTTTGTACGTGCTCTTCTCACGCGTCACGACTACAAGCAGCAAGAAAAAAAGTAAAAATTACTTGAAATAAACCACGACGAACAAGAACGCTGGATCCACAAACACCCGGGAAATGCTCCAACGGCCACGATTCCACTGACCCCGTCCAAGCGAGCTCGGCAGATAGGCCTAGCAGCGGCGCAGCGGTGCTCCGACGGTCCTTGGCCAAGACCGTCTGCCCACGACCGGCTGGCGTGCTGAATGGAATATGCCCGCGCGACCCTTGTGAACCCTTCAATCTCTTCCTCTTGTCATCGCCTTGTTTTCCGAGGCAGCGGCGACTCTCGCCGGTGAAAAAGCGGTGAATCCCCGACAGGCGCAGGAAAGGTAAAGCAGCCATCGCTTTGACTATAGCAGTCATAAAGCAGACGACGTTAACTGCACCAACCCGCCGACGCCGTTTAAGAGTGAGGAGTCTCGCCGAACACGCAAGGAGGGAAAAAGTATTTGGGAGGGAACTTGCGGGCACTCTCGCTTCTTAGCAGACAAACCTCGGCGCCTCGGGACACCTCGCCAGCGAGTCCCTTGACTTCCCTCCTTGATGCGCGTCTGCTAGTTGTTCGACAAAAACAACGCACCGCTCGAGTTATTTCGTCTCCCCTCTCTGAAAGGCGAAGTCGAGCTCGCTCGTAAAGACCTGCACTTCCGAAAGTCGCAGGAATGGTAAGACAGACGCAGACGACGTTGCGAGCAGACGACGTTGCAAAGGAGCAGACGACGCTCAGATAGGGAGGTCGCGATCAGCCAATCAGGGCTCGGCGTTCTGACGTCACCGCTACCTCCTTTCTCATGCGCAGAAGACGAAAATGAGCCCACTTGCGAGGCGTATTCTTGCTCTCGCCCCCAGCCCGTTGACCTTCCACCCTGCATGCGCCTGCGAGATATTCCGGGACGACGGTGACCACAGCGAGTTCGTCCGTATGCTCGTCGTCGCTGGAGCTGGTCGCCAGCGGGTCGCAGTCAAAATGAAGAGCTTCCAACATCTCTAGATAGCAATCACCCTCATCGTTGCTGCGATCAGTGTTGAACACTTTGACAAGGCGAGCGATGCCGCAGCCGCAGTCGTTATCGTCAGGGACCGCATGCTCGAAACGTGGAAGGTTAACGAGGAAGCTGAAGCTCGAGACGACAAGAGAGCCAAGTCTGTGAGTGCGTGCAAGGAGACACCACGCTGGAGGCTGGCTACGTAGTCAGCCTCCAGCTCCGCTCGGATCCGCCCCTCCGAGGGACCCGCATATAAGTCGATTTCTCCACGAAACTATCGCGCCATTTTCAAAACAACTTTAGCAGGCTTATAGGAACTGTTCGAGGCGGGGCTTAGGCCGCACGTCCGGAGGCTTCCTGGCTCGTGACGACGACCATTCGCCGAAGTGAAGAACCCAGGGGTCCAGTGGAGGTGGGAGAATTGGTAACGTAACGAACGGTTTAATTACATGGTAGCGATACAGTCGTCAAATCCGACAGAACAACTCAGCAGCCTCACGCCCCGCCTTATATAGGGGTCCGTTTTCTCCCTCACTCTCCGCCAGGGCAGCAGGTGCGACCGCCAAGTGCGTAGCAGAAAAGCCCGCCGCGTCGTAGCCAGAAATGCGTCATAGCCATGGTTCTCCGCAGTTAGGCCAGGCCTCTCTCCCCTTCCGGAGCGCACGAACCCACACGCACACACACACACGTCCCGTTGACGTCACGGACGCGTTGAGACTCGTTTCGGGCAGACCACGACAGCTGGGCGACGGTCTTGAACACGTCAGGACTCGTTTCGGGCAGACTTCGACAGGTGGGCGACGGTCTTGAACACGTCGGGACTCGTTTCGGGCAGACTTCGACAGGTGGGCGACAGTCCAGAACACGTCGGGACTCGTTTCGGGACTCGTTTCCGCAGCGTTGAAACTCGAAAAAGGTTGCCGAAGGTTCCATTCTCAACAGCCCCTCCGGGGCCAGGGAAACCTCGAATGGCCGGTGGTACAATCGCTGGCCTGAAGAGGTGGGCTTGGAGTAGGCCTTGAGAAGACGCTGCAAGCACCAAACAAACTCCCAAACCTCTCACAACGGAGGCATCAGCGGAAACGTCCCCCACAGCACCACGCCACACCGAAGTCAAACGCTCGGAATTCGCCAAAGACCCGCCAGACTGGATTACGGATTACCAAAATTTGGTACAATTCCGGGTATCGAGACCCCCTGTCGCCAAAAAAAACTCATTTTTCCAACGAGGTCACTAAGAACAAAAGACAAAAGACAAAAACTTTTCGCAATTTGTGAGGTCATTTTGGGGTTTCAACGAAGTGCCCCCACTTAGATCCTCATTCCCGTGGATGACGAAGACCTCTGAGATCATTCCTACTATTTTTCGTGATGTCAGAAAAATCTGCTCAACCCATCGGCATTGCCGTTAAATTTGCCTTTCCTTTTTCTTACGCTGAAGTCATAGTGATCGATTTTCACGTGATTTCTAGACGTGAAAATGCGGTCCTTATAGCGCCGATAAAACAATCCGCCTCTTTCATTCCCCGTCACATTGGTCCTAGCAATCTCCTGAGCTGTACAGCGAAACCCTGACACACTAGGGTCGCTCTTCTGCTCGACTGTCAAAGACACTCTGTCTACTCGTAGCAGAGGACCAAAGTTACGCGACGCCGGAGCTACGAGAGATCTTTCACTGATCCCGTCTTCCTCCGCCTTTTTCGCCGGCGCGTTGGGACGGCGTACGCTTTCTAGTGCTACGAGGTCAGGCTGTTCTACAACCTGGTCCCTCTCATCCCGGTTTTCTGCCTCCAACTCTGGGAGTGCTTGCTCCCCGTCAGCTGCCTCTGGCTCTGGATCACTCGTCAACAAAGGGGCGACCTGACGCGATTTGGACCTCGTACACGACTGAACTAGCCCTTCTCCCAGTTGTTGACCCCTTTCGCGCAGCAGGAAATCTGACCGGTTAGAAAACAAATAAGGATACTCCAACGGGACTGTTTGTGAGACAGCCGCCTCTGTCACTAGCTCTCCGAACGGGCCAGTTATCCTTACTGTCGCCATAGGCAGACAGACACTGTGCTTTTCGAGCAGCTGCTTGATCCAAACTACCTTTCCCGTAAAATCGGATGGCGTTACATACGACGGATGAACAACGTCCATCGTCGCTGCACTGTCCCGAAGCACCCTGCACGGCTTTCCGTTTACCTGGAGCTCGTGAAGATAGGGACGAAGGAGCTTCAGGTCCTCGTCACTACCGTTCACGTACGAGAACACAACCCGCAGTTTCTTACATCTGGCCGCTGTGTGTCCCGGCTCCTGACAGTTGTAGCACAGGAACGGCTTCCTTGCCTCGAACTGCCCTGTTGGGCTTTTCCGCGCCTCGTCTCCGTTTGAGTGTTCTGCGCTCTTTTCTGGGACCTTTTGTCCTGCTTCGGGCTTCTCGGGCCCGTTTTCTCGCGAGTCGTTTCCCTGTCGGAAGGTCTTACGCTGATCGCTCCGGCCGGGTTCGCTTTCCTCTCCGCTCAGCTTTCTACGCGTTGCGTACTCTTCGGCTAGCTCAGCGGCCCTTTCGACAGAGTCGACTCCCACCCTATCCTGCACCCAGAGCTTGACTGACTGCGGAATGCTACGAAAGAACTGTTCGAGGCACACACACTCGACTACCTTGTCTCGGCTTTCGTACACTTCCTCGCTCTTCAACCATTCTATCAGGTTGGTTTTAAGCCCATACGCGAATTCCGAGTAGCCCTCGCTGCTCTTTTTGGATGCGTTTCTAAACCTTTGACGGAACGCCTCGGCAGAAAGGCGGTACCGCTTCAAAAGGCTGGACTTCACCTTGTCGTAGTCGTCCGCGTCTCCAGCACTAAGGCGCGCGACAACCTCTGCAGCCTCACAGGGCAACAGAGTCAAAAGCCGTTGCGGCCACGTTTCTGGGGCGAAGCTCAACTTCTCACATGTCCTCTCAAAGTTAACTAAGAATAGGCCCACGTCTTCCCCAACTTTAAACGGCTGCATGAGCTTCTTCAGTTGATACGACTCGGTCTCACTTGCTCGCACCGGAGCCCCAACTCTACTGTTCTGCGAGTTTAATCGCTGTTGTTCAATTTCGAGCTCTAGCCTTTTCAGCGCTCGCTCCTCTGTCGCAGCAGTCTGCGCTCGTTCCTCTCTCGCTGCAGTCTGCGCTCGTTCCTCTCTAGCTGCAGCTTGCTCTCGTTCCTCTTTCGCTGCAGCCTGTTCCTCTTTCGCTGCAGCCTGTTCTCGCTCTCGTTCCTCTCTTGCTGCAGCTTCACTCTTAGCGTTCTGAAGCAGTTCCCACGCAATTTTAATTTCCTCTGCTTCCGCGCTCTCTGAAATCGCTTTACTGATCTCAGATTTCTTCATCTTTTGCTCCACCTCCACACCCAATTCTACACATAAACAGAATAAATCTGTTCTTAGTAACCTCATTAGATCCATGATCGCTGCTCTTTAGCTTTGGCTTTGTTCTAAAACTTGTCGCGAGGTTGTACCAAAACCTAGCGCACGAGTCAAACACTAAGGATTCCCAGCAGTTCAAAATTAATTACCCATAATCTGAAGCCTGGTGAGTCTCAAAGCAAAGTCCAAACGCTCACCCACAGATGTAGCACGCTGTCGCATGGTCCGATCCCAACCGCTGCCAACCAGTTGTTCGAGGCGGGGCTTAGGCCGCACGTCCGGAGGCTTCCTGGCTCGTGACGACGACCATTCCCCGAAGTGAAGAACCCAGGGGTCCAGTGGAGGTGGGAGAATTGGTAACGTAACGAACGGTTTAATTACATGGTAGCGATACAGTCGTCAAATCCGAGAGAACAACTCAGCAGCCTCACGCCCCGCCTTATATAGGGGTCCGTTTTCTCCCTCACTCTCCGCCAGGGCAGCAGGTGCGACCGCCAAGTGCGTAGCAGAAAAGCCTGCCGCGTCGTAGCCAGAAATGCGTCATAGCCATGGTTCTCCGCAGTTAGGCCAGGCCTCTCTCCCCTTCCGGAGCGCACGAACCCACACGCACACACACACACGTCCCGTTGACGTCACGGACGCGTTGAGACTCGTTTCGGGCAGACCACGACAGCTGGGCGAGGGTCTTGAACACGTCGGGACTCGTTTCGGGCAGACTTCGACAGGTGGGCGACGGTCTTGAACACGTCGGGACTCGTTTCGGGCAGACTTCGACAGGTGGGCGACAGTCCAGAACACGTCGGGACTCGTTTCGGGACTCGTTTCCGCAGCGTTGAAACTCGAAAAAGGTTGCCGAAGGTTCCATTCTCAACAGAACATACAATGGGTCCTAGCAGTATAGTTATCTCATATTTTATTTTTGGCATGTCATGACCCCTTTAAAGGGGAACGGTGACAAAGGGTGCTCTTTCTGGCTGCCGACTTCACAAGGGACAGGTCACGGAGGTCATCGGGACGACAGCGACGAGCGGCTCTTCAACGGCGTGAGTCACAGTAAACTGTTCTGAACACTTACTGTGTTCGGTGACTTCTTGGGGAGCGAGCGAAGCACGACCCGATCGGGCGTCGATTGAGTGACGACCCACATAATTTGGCGCCCACGTGGGAGCCCGATCGGTTGGCCGTTGCTTTCGCTTCTCCCTGAGGGGTCGCGCACCTTGTGTTTCGCAGATTTTTTGGAGGGTAGCGTGCTCTGATTTGGCGAATCGTGTTCGAGTTGGTAGAAACCGACAATGGTCGACACCAGGTCGACCACCGGCGCGAATAAGGACGGTTCGTCGGAGGACGAGCTTGGGCGTGATAGCGCGGAGGTTGCTCCGATTAGCGGAGACTCGGGCTCACGCACGCCCCCGGAGACTGGGACTTCGCCCCCAGCTCAAACAGCGGCGGAAGGCGTGCTAGACGCCGGTGAACTGATGCGCGCGATGACGCGGATAATGGACGCGATGTCGCGGCAGATGGGGACAGCCCAAGTGTCGCGAGTGCCGCGCCTTTGTCGATACCCCGCCCGCGGTTGAACGTGCCTACGCCGACGTACACGGGGTACTCCGACGGGAAATGGGTGCACGATTTCCTGCAGGATTTAGACGCGTGCGTAACCGCTTTGGGGGCATCTGACATAACAGCCCTGCTGCAGATCGTGCCTATTGCACTGACTGGCGACGCCGCGCGTTGGAGACGGCTGCAAACGCCGTTTCAGTCAATGGTGGACTTCCGGGCGCGGTTTCGGGAGGAATTCCTTACCCCCGACAACGAGATGCGGATTCGGGACGAGCTGCAAGCCGCACTCAGCACCCGGATGAGAGCCTCGTGGAGTACGTCCGTGCACTCCACGAGCTCTACTCGCGGGCCGAACCCTCCGCGCCTAACGCGGAGAAAGTAGCAAGGGCAATCCGCCAGTGCCACCCCAGATTTAAGGCGTATCTTCGAGGACGCGATTTCGCAGACCTCGAAGCACTGGCGAGAGAGGCGCGCACGGTTCAAGCGGGCTTGCTCGCTGAGCTGCAGTATCGGCCCCCTCCAAGGGCCGAGCAGTCCTTGGAGCCGGGTTGCGCATGGACGGGACGCGCCACGGACGGTGCAAGCCGTCCTTCTGGAACCGATCGAGGCCGTCGAAACCCGAATGTACTCCGTTTCACCTTACGATGGAGAGCAGCGGACGCTACGAGCCATTCCAATGCCGTGTGAGTGTCACATGAACTTCGGGAGACACGAAGCAATGCGCGGTGTGCGTAGTCACGTGATTTGTACGCAGTGCTCGCTTCGCTGGGATGGCTCCTAAGGTCCGCTGCGGTCCATCGCGATTGAGTGATGTTGAGCAGAGAAGTAACCACACGGAAAATCTCTACAGACGCACACTTTAATAGAATGTAATAAAAATATTATGTTTGTTTTAAAGTCAGAAAAACCAAGAAGGGCGAGGGAAGTATTTTAGTTTTCTAGTCTAGGTGGCGCGAGCTACCGCCCGTTATAAATATAGCCATCAGCATTCATCCATCCCTTCGGTAGAGGGATACCCGAAACTGGGCGGAGCTGAACGGAGCGACGCAACGGCGCGTCGGAAACCATGTGTCGCGAACTACGTCGAGTCGCATACGGCGTACGTGGCCGTCGCGAATCGCGGGAATGGCGGAGCCATTCCACCTCGGGCCCTAGACCCATTCGGCCTCGAATAAAGGTGCAGGGTAGCCAGCGCAAACTCGGTCGTGGCGCAACCCCTTAGGGGGGGGCGGCGCGGTCGACTACCGCGGAGACGCGACGCGTTAGGACGCTCGCGGCAGCGACAACAGCGCACGGCGAGGCGGCGCGCCGCGTGCCGTTAACGACAGATCAACTGTAGCACGCAACGACCGCGGCCAAGTCAGGTGCTTCAGGTGCCACCAGCATGGGCACATCAGGTGGCAATGTACATAGGCTGCGGCCGAATCCGGATTCCCGGAAAACGCGCGGGGCCGGCTCCAGTAATCGGGTTGCCCGAATCAAGTTTGCCGGCCGCTGCCGAGGCCCCGTGTCCGTTCGCCGACGTGGCGGAAGTCGCGGGCAACGATCGGGTAGCGTTCGCGCCGTCGGCATGTCGGGCTCAGGACTCGACACCTGAAAGGGGTCCGTACGTGCGGGTAGAGATCGGTGGTAAAGATTACCTAGCATTAGTCGACACCGGCTCAACCCTCTCTCTCATCGGAGACTCTGCGTACACGGACTGTCGCAAGAGAAACCTTTGCATGCGCGAAGTTGCAACTCCGTTGCGTTTAGCGGCGGGATCGGCCGAGGCGCAATGCGCAGTTCGCCTTCACCTCGGCTCGACGGCAAACGAAGGAGGCAGCGCTTTGTTTACCTGCCGGGCATGTCAATCCCAGTTATTTAGGGACAGGACTTCGTTTGCCGAGAGCAGACCATTCTAGACCTAAAGAATAACGGGTAAAACTACAGCCCGCTGACCCCTCTCATCCCCTTTGTAGCCCCACTTAGTTTGGGGAAAGGATCGGAATGTTCGCTCGCTGGACTTCGCCAGGAGCAGGTGTTAGCTGCGCGAGCCGTACCACATAACGTCGAGGAGATCGTGGCTTCTTTCGACGGGCCGGCCGAACAAATGCGATCGTTATCGGATGCTTTGTCTAGACACGCAGCTATGTTTACTGAGAGGCCGGGAGTCACACATGTTTTACAACATGAGATAGACACGGGAGACGCTAGGCCGTGGGGTTGTGATCCCAGACCGCTGAGTGTGCACAAGCGAGTTCTCCTAGATAAGGCTCTCGATGAAATGTTTGACACGGGGGCCGTACGGCCGTCGCAAGGCCCGTGGGCATTTCCGGTAGTGTTAGCGCCGAAGAAGGACGGGACAGCCCGTCTTTGCGTAGACTACCGCCGACTCAATGAGATGACCAAAAGAGACGCGTGTCCTTCTCCATCTATTGAGTCCATCATGTACTTGCTGGGTAGCGCGAAGGTCTTTACCATGCTGGACTGCGGCAGAGGCTTCCTGCAGATCCAGGTAGCACCAGACGACGTCCAAAAGACAGCGTTCACTTGTCACAGGGGGTTGTTTGAGTTTACCCGCCTGCCGTTCGGATTATCGAATTCGCCGTCTAGTTTTCAGCGGCTGATGGACATCGTGCTGGGGGGCGCGAAGTTTAACTTTGCCATGGCGTACATGGACGATGTCGTAGTATTCTCGAACTCGTTCGAAGAGCACCTAACTCATCTCGAGATCGTTCTGAGTAGAATGAGGGAGGCTGGGTTGACGATCAACCCAGATAAGGTACAGCTTGCAGCCTCGAGGGTTAATTTCTTAGGCTTTATCGTTGACAACGGTACGTTGAAGCCGAATGACGATAAGTTGGGGGCCATCCTCAATTATCCAGCGCCGCGTGACGTAAAGAGCCTTCAGAGGTTTCTAGGGATGGTCGGTTTTTATCGGAAGTTCATTCCGGGATGCGCGGAGCTAGCACAGCCATTGAACCAATTGCTGCGGAAAAACTCAAGGTGGGTCTGGGGGCGGGAGCACGACGCGACTTTCGCGTCTCTTGCGAAGGCAATAGCTGATACAGCAAGCTTGCATTTACCAGATCTAAACCGGCATTTCGTTGTACAGACGGATGCGAGCGACTACGGTGTCGGAGCAATGTTGTTACTGGAGCACGATGGACAGTTGCGCCCTGTGGCTTTCGCCAGCCGAACGCTTACACCGCCGGAGCGTAACTACAGCGTAACGGAGAAGGAGGGACTGGCCGTCGTGTTCGCTTTGAAAAAGTTCGATCTCCATCTAGACGGTACGAGTTTTGTCATAGAGACGGGTCACGCCGCGCTAACATGGATCCATAGGTTGAAGGCGCCAGCGGGAAGGCTGGCTCGCTGGGCTCTGACCCTGCACCGCTACTCCTGCACTGTCGAATACCGAAAGGGCTCGAGCAACAAAGTTGCAGACGCGCTCTCTAGGGCGCCCCAGGATGGTGGTCGGGAAGAGGAGACGCAACCGGTGGGGGGCGAGGAGCGCGGGAGAGGAGGGAGAATATCTCCGTGCGCGGGGGAGAAGCCCCCCGCGATCGCGGGAAAGCGAGAGAACGGCTGGGTGGAGGGGAAGCAGCCGGAGTTCGTAGCAGCGGTGGGTCACTCTACGAGGGAGCAAAGGATCGTGGCTTGGGGGGAAGTGGTAAGCAAGGAAGAGCTTGTCGAGGCCTAGGGAGCAGATGGAGTTTGTCAGCGGGTGTTGGGAAAACTTGCGGAAATTGCGGTTGACACCGGGAACACTGACGGGCGAATCGGCGCGCCGTTCGATTCGTATCCGCTGGGCGAAGATGGGTTATTGCTCCGCTATATCCCCGCGATCGACGAAGAGGAGGGGAACGACCCTCCCTTCAGGGTTGTCATTCCTAGGAAGCTACGCAGGAAGTCTGTCAGATAGTTCCACGACTCGGCTTTGGCCGGTTATGGCAGCGGCAGCAAGACTTTTCAAAAGTTATGTCGCGTCGCGACCTTGCGAGGAATGGGGCAGGACCTATTTCAGTACTGTCGTATAGCTGTCCAGCTTAGCAGAAGGCAACACCGAGAGGCGGAAAACCTCCGGGGTTGATGCAGCCGGTGATGAGTCACTACCCGTGGGAGATAGCCACATGCGACATCGTTGGCCCACTGCCGAGGAGTCCTCGGGGAAATCAGTTCCTTTTGGTGATCACTGACCATTTCTCGAAGTGGAGGGAGCTGTACCCTTTGAGAAAACTGGTCTCGGAGCGAATCTGGGAAACGTTGTTAGACGTTTTCCTGCGTTTCGGAACGTCCAAGTGTCTCGTCAGCGATAATGCTAGTTATTTCACTACTAAAGTCTTCGTGGACTCCTGCTTGGCCCTCAATATTAAGCACAAGAGGACGACACCGTACAATCATCAGGCCAATATCACTGAGAGAGTGAATCGCAACCTGAAGAGCATGCTGATCGCGCTGACGGAAAGACACCGGGACTGGGACGAACACATCGTCGAGATGGGTTTCGCCATTCAGACGACAGTGAACCGATCAACCGAGTTTACACCAGCGTTCCTGAACCTGGGTAAGGAGCTGCCGTCTCCACTAGAGAACGGGTTAAGAAACAGCGACGGGGTATCGGGTCGCCTCCTCTCTATGCACGCGGCCGGGCTCAAAGGCCGCTTGACGTGCGCGTTGCACGACGCCAGAGAAAACCTTGATGCCGCAAGGATCGAGCAGGCGGCGCAGTACGACAAGAGCCATCGCCACCTGGAGTACAACGTCGGAGACCTGGTTCTGAGGAGAATGCACCCACTGAGTAATGCTGCTTGCGGTTTCGCAGTATCACTGGCTCCCAAGCGGGATGGGCCCTACGAGGTAAGTACGCGAGTGTCGCGGCTTCCGTACAGACTCACTCGACCGGACGCAACCGAGGAGTCTGGCCCTGTTCACGTGACCGATTTAAAGGGTCGTGATCAGGACGGTGATGGACGAGAAGTGGCTGATGAGGACGGGTAATGCCCCGTCTCGGCCGGACGGTAGGCGCAGTCCGGAGCACGGATGAAGCGCGGTGGCGGGACGGTGCATGACACTGTCGGCAAGTTCACTTCTCACAGGAGTTTCTGCCGCCACTACAATCTGCGGCCCAGGGTTTAGTCCATTTCTGTGTTTCTAACTGTACTTCCTTCCCACAGAATGCCTTTCTGGAACGACGCCGGACGCCGAGTACGTGCCGGCGCTATAGACAGGGACGACCCCTCCCAGGAGGCCCGCCAGGCCAGAACGAGGGCGCTAACGCTCCTCCAAGTACCCGGGGTGGGCGCTCCGGGTCGAGGCGGCACGACCCCCGGAATTGGCGACTCTGGAGGTGGCCCCACGATCGGGCGTCGGACGCGGGGGCCGGACAGCGCCAGGCGGGCTCCGCGGATTCCGCGAGCCACCGCGCTGTCACACCGTAGAGTGGGTCGGGCCCGCCTGCGCTGGGAGGACCATGCACGAGCAGGCCTCCTCGCCCTGCACGGGGGAACCCTTCCAGGAGCAGAGAGGGACCGTCACCGCAGGGGAGACGGGCCTGGAGCCGGCGGCCATGCCACACCCTGGCGACCTGGACGACGTGGGACTGGCAGCGGGACCTCCATTTCGTGTCCCGCCAGCGTGGGCGGGACCAGCCGAGACCGGTCCACGACACGCCCGGTGTCGAGGTCCCGCCGCCCTGCCTGGGGAACACGCTGCCCCCCTTCGAGTTGGCCCCGGACCTGCAGGACCCCTGCTGGTTATGCCGGGTGCCGATGGTGCACCGCGAGACTCACGAGGCCAGTCCGCGCCGCCAGGAGCTGCTGAGGGCGGTAGGCCCCCTTACGTGCGTCGAGGCGGCGCTGCTGCTGCTCCAGAGGGACCGGCCCGACCTCCTGGCCCCGGCGGCCCGGGAGCTTCCAGAGGAGGGGGCCACCCCTGCAGCCGCTGCCGCTGCCTCCACCGCCGCGACCGCCGCCACCGCGGTCTCCGACCCGCTTCCGCACCCGCTGGTGCCACTCCCCTGCTCGGTCGAGCCCCTCGCCGCCCCGTTGCCACCTCCGCCCGCCGAGGACACTGTTATGGCGGAGTTGGAGGAGTTATTGGCCGGGGAACGTCCACCCTCCGCCGACTCAAGCCCCCCAGAGTCCGAGCCTTGATGGACGGGAGGTGTGGAGACCCTCTCCCTGGCTCCCCGTTCCTCCGTGACCTTGCCGCTTCCCGCTGCCGCCCTGTCGGGCGTTCCTCCGTTCCCCGTGACCTTCCGGTTTCCCGTCGCCGTCCTGTCGTGGAATGTCCGAGCACTCCGGAAGGAACGGGGCAAGCGCCCCCTCACCCAGCGCTGACGTCAGAGGGTCAGCTCGCAGCAAGGTTCCTGATTGGACGGTCGGCGGAACAAGGCCTTGGGAAGGTCTTTAAAGGGGAACGAAGACAAAGGGTGCTCTCTCTGGCTGCCGACTTCACAAGGGACAGGTCACGGAGGTCATCGGGACGACAGCGACGAGCGGCTCTTCAACGACGTGAGTCACAGTAAACTGTTCTGAACACACACTGTGTTGGATGACTTCTTGGGGAGCGAGCGAAGCACGACCTGATCAGGCGTCGATTGAGTAACGACCCACACAATGGAACTCACCAGCTCTCGATGATGATTGACCCTGGAACTTCAGACTGTTTATTGTGCCACCGAGCAGCTGAAAAGTGCAACCTACAAGTTCTGTGCAAGGCCCAAGACTTGTAAGGATTTGAGAACACCGACACATCTGCAGTGCGGTCAATCGAAACCTCGGAGGTCGACATAGATATTGACGACGTGGTATGCCGTAAGGTCAAGGTGATCATCGTCAACGACAGTGCCCTGCCTGTGGACATGCTGGTCGGTAGGACCTCAACGGAACAAGACCATATTGCATACCTGCGCATGGGAGATGAGCTCACGATTGGCTACCATGATGATCTTCCGTATTATGACATCGACCTTGCCCAGATGAAGCCTTCCAATGAACCACTTCATGTCAAGGAAACCATGGTGCTACCCAAAAGAACTGTGTGTTGGGTGACAAGAGAGTCCAGTAAGAGTGAAGGAAGTTTCAGCGTACCTAGTGGGACTCACAAGGAAATACTGCTTCACATCGAACACGGACGGGTTGAGATACCCGTGTTGAACGACAAGGATGAAGACCAACAGCTGCTCAAGTGAAGTTTGTTCGCTCACGCTGAATTGGTCTCGGAGAGCGAAGAGTTAACTCCAGTGAGGACTGTGCCTCATCAAGAGCCCATCGGTCGTGGCATGCTGAATGTCGGAAAAGACATCAGTGAACAGCAAGTGGATGCACTGCTGAAGATGCTGAATGAGTGTAGGGACTGCTTCGCACTGAATTTCTCTGAGTTAGGGTGTTCCAACGAACTAGAAATGACCATCACGGAGAAACCTGGAAGTACCCCAGTTAGCTGCAAACCATACAAGACTAATGCAGCAGAAAGGGAAACGATCAAAAAATTGTCGAAGAGTGGAAGGCGACTGGTATCGTCACCGAAACAACGTCGCTATATGCTATACTCTCTTTTACCTTGTGTTGTACCGCAGGAAAGGCTACAAGCGCGAGCTCCTTGCTCTATGGCACACCCCGGCGGCACAAGCTCTCGTGCACCAAGGGCAGCTGCCAACGCTATGAGCTCGCGCTTCTAGACTTCGCTGCGGTACAGCTTGAGGTGAAAGGGAGTTTAGTTCAGTGCTACTCGTGAAAAAAACAAATGGAGAAAATCGTCTTTTCATAGACTATCGACTGCTCAACAGCCAGACTGCGCCATAAAACCAGTGTGTCGAACCGGTCATTACTTCGGTTCGGTTCGGGTTCGGGCACAGTAGCATTGTATTTTGTTCCGGTTCGGTTCCGGTTTAGGGTAGCGCACATAATAGGGAGTTTTAGCGAGTCGTTTTTCAAGCACACGGTTCCGAAATCACGAACGGTACAGCTGGTCCGTTCCGTGAAACCGTACGTGAAATTTGACATACTTTAGCGAATCGTGAAAGTTGCGCGACCGTGTAAACGATGATGATGATAGTGCTTAACGGTGGCGCCTTCTTCTAGTGAACATGTGAAACATTCTGCAACGTGTAAATCCGTGGCGGACACCGTGGTGGCGACTCGTGTTTCCGGCGTACGACTGATGTAAACAAGACGGCCGATGTAACATTGGCCGGTCGGAATTTCAAGAACTGCCAAGCTAGATGGAGTAAAAAGTATCTAAACGACCGTAAAGGTATGTGTTGTGTCTCCGTCATCCTGAACTTGAAAGATCGTTCACGTTGTGTGCCGTCGAACCAAATCGTTTCGTCTGCTCGCGGTCGCCACGGCAGCTAGTTTGCCCGCAGATCGCAAAAATTTACTAACATGCGGAGTTTACAGCATTCACGATCGCTTACCATTGTGAGCAGTCCTCGAAATGATTTGGTTCAACCTCTCAAATGAAGCAGACTAGCAGGACAGCAAATCTCCTGCCGCTGTCCTAAGCCTAACGCTCGGCTGGGTCGGCGAAGGCAGTCGCCGAACCGACCTCCATCTTTTTTTCACCCAAGTCGTGAACGGTGCTGGCTGCGTTGCGGTGACGACTCCAGCGGCCGGAAAGGGAGAAACGAACGAGAAGAGCCTCCCAACGTCCCGAACGACTCGCGCGCGCATGCGCAGTGGCGTCGCCGATGCGTTGGAGGGCGAACCGTTCGTGTGGAAACGACCTGCTAAAACTCCCTAATATCACTCCGGTTACCGGTTTTAGTAAGTGCGAACCGGTTCGAACCGGTTCCTAACTCCATTTTCAAATATTGACCGAGCACTTCCGCAGCCTTTTCTAAGCACGAGATACTTGCAATAGACCAATCCCAAAACTACTCCCTGATGTAGCATGAGACATGCAGACAGCCAGGTGCCAGCGAACGGAATAATCTTTATTCTCTCGAGTGTCGCGCTTATCTAGATTTTCCTGGGCGCACGATAGCGGCGCGGCCACATGCACCGCAATACGTTCCTTTGGCAAGGAACGTATTGCGGTGCATGCAGAGTTTTATCACAAAGTTTGGAATACCGGAACGCATCATTTCGGACCGTGGTTCCTGTTTCACATCCCCCAGTTTTGAAGCCTTCTGCCAGGAAAATGGTGTGACAGCTCACACACTGAACTCATCATACCATCCAAGGGCTAACGGCCAGGTAGAGCGAGTGAACCAAACCCTCGTACCATGCATTATGGCTACAATCGAGGACCCAACTCACAAGGACTGGGATCAGAACATCAAGGAGGTAGAGAGCTACCTGAACACAGCATATAATGCCCCAACAGGCGCTAGCCCCTTCAGGCTTCTGCATGGATATCAACCAAGGATGCAAGACGGTGTCCTCAGATGGCTAACACAGAGAATTATGAGTGGGTGTGTCCAGGGCAACTTCAAGAGACGGCTCAAAATGACACAATTACCCAGCAAGAAAAGTCGAAGCAGTACTTCGACAGGCATCACTTCGCAGCGGAAGGGCTGAGCGTTTGAGACGTAGTGGTCATGCGCTGCATTCCAGAGCACACCGGCGTCCCAACAAAAAGCCTGAAGAAGTTCAGAGGCCCACTGACGGTGACTGAAGTACTCCCAGCGGACACCTACAGAGTGACCGAGATGAATGGAAAGAAGAGGGTCTACTCAACAGCCGCCCACATCGGCCAACTCATAGATGGGGTGGAAGACGCCAAGAACCGTCCGACCAATCAAGCACCGACGAAGAAGACAGTGTGCCGAGACGTAGCACACGTGTGCCCAAAAACCCTTCGTACCTTGGAAACTACGCCACATGAACTGAGGACAGTTTGCTGCCAGGAATGGCCGAGTGTTAGCGAAATCCGAAAACGAAGGGAGCAACATTGGGCGGAGAGCCAGCGATGCGAAAAAGATGGCGGCACGCAAGTGTGCGTTCGCCACACGTGTAACTTAAAATTTTATTTTCCTGTATTAAAGTCTTTCAATTTTCCTAAAAGTTCGTTTAATCGGAGGAAAGCCGACGATAGATCTGTAAGACTTAATTCACTCTTACTATAATGGAATGACGAGTAAAAAAATTAGGAAACGTACGTGAACTGGAAGTGTGCCGGGGGTACCCAATCGACGGCGCCACTGAGTTTGTTGCCAAACAAAAACGGGCGAATAGAAGCACCGAAATACCATTAGTCGTTACTTCATCAAAAGGTAACAAAAATACGTTACTCGTTCCTTCTCTTAAAACGTAACCAGGTTATTACTTCGTTACAGCAAAAGTAACTATAGATGCAAGCAAGGCGTTCCTTGTTACGCGTTACGTACAAGTCTGCTTCCAGGTATGGGGACCCGAGAGCCGATGTCGGGGATGCCTTGGGAAGCAGAACTGCGGCATCACGGGAAGGGATTCCTGAGTAATTCCCGCATCGTATACATATACGTTTGGTGCTTGCACCCCTAGCATGCCGCGGTGGCACGCTCGCGCCGCTGAACTCTTCTTGTCGCACCTGGACTGTTATTTTCAGCATACAGTATATAACTTTGTGCAAAACTTTTGAGATCGATGTTCACTCGCTTGACGAATCTTACTTACCGATGCGGCAAGCTCGCACCTCTTGCCTGTTTCCATCACACCATGGACAGTCGCTATTTCTTCTTTCTTCTTTATTCAAGAAAAAAAGAAATCTTCATTTGGAGAGCACACTTGGTCTTCAGTCAACCTATTCCACTCTGCAATGGTTTTAACAAAAACAACAACAAAACAAATTGCAGTGGCTTACCTCGGCTATGTCAGGATATACGTAGCGTGAGCTTAGGTTCAGCTGGTTATTCTTAGCTTTCCTGGTTGTCTAGGATTAGCTTGATCATCATGCTTACAGCTGCTTCAATGACACACACACGGTATACGCATTATGCGACTACTTCGGGATCCGATGAAGCTTCTCCGCTCTTCTGCGCCGCTGAGCAGCAATTTCGCTCTCCTTCTCCATGGCTCTACCACACTGGCAAACGCCCCGCTATATGTATACCCCCACTGATACCTCTGCGCATGCGCACAAAATGAGAGGCGCTATCAAGCGGCTAAGGTGCAGCGTCAGACCTTGCTACTGCGCAACGGAGGCGCACAGCTGGGCACGCGGCGGCGCCAGTGCGTCTGCCACGGCTATGATGTCACTCTTCTGGAATGCGCAGACCGTCGAGGCGCGCGCGGCGGCGGCTCTGGCGCGCGGCGGCGGCGGAGCGCGCGGCGGCGGCTCTGGCGCGCCAGCTGTGCAGCCGCATCGGTGGCTCCGATGCGAGAGCGCTGGGGATCACCATGTGGCGGGTTCGAATCCTGGCCGAGGTGCCCGCAATCTGACGGAGGCTTATTGCGGAGGAGGCGCCGTGTAACCGAGCTTTCGGTTGCACGTCAAAAGATCCCCAGGTGGTCCAAATTAATCCTCAGTCCTCCGGTGGGGCGTGCCAGATGCCCGTCGTTGGTTTGGCACGTAAAACCCCCAAATTTGACTTTTTTTCCGTCAGCTGTGCGCCGCGTGACGTCACTGCTCCTCGCGCATGCGCAGCACAGCTCTCCAGGAGCCACGCGAAACTGCTCAACCTCGGCCGGTGTAGCTCACGCTACAAAAGAATTCGTATGCATGTTTGTCCTGGCGTGGTACTCTCGGATTTTGAACACGTGATCAGTCCGCCTAGAAACATAATGTGGGTGTTTTAGATATATATCTTTATTAGTACTGGTCTTATTATTGTCAAAGAAATGAAAACTTCAATCTCAACTTTTTGCGTCACGAGAAAAGTAATTCCCAATTCAAGTTTTTTCTTTTTCATTTTAGTGCAGCTCTTCAACCACCCATACCGACCCAGGAGAAAATTTGACACATGTTAAAGGGGTCATGAAACCATTTTCCTACTTTTTCCTCTTGAGCTTTAATCCTCAACTCAAATGCGAATTGTGAAATCACGTCGCCGCGACATTCTTTGGCACCGGTGCGATGACTCTTAGCTTCCACCGTGCTTTTTATGCACACCATAGAACTTGTCCTTCTCCAGTGACGATAGGTTCCGTCAGGGCAATCATTGGCCACGAACGCGAATCCGAATATTCGTCGACGGATTTATTGTTGGCGAGCGCATACGTCCGAGTGACGCAGTTCTCGTGTCCAATGCGTGAGCTGGGCTCGGCTGACGTCAGGTTGGCACCGCTGACGCGCTTTGGGAACCGCAGATGTATCATAGTGAAAAGGCGGAGAGCTTTCGAAGGAAAGAAGGTACAAAATAGTCCGCTATATTTTCAAATGTTCGTACCGAAAAGCTGGCTTTTCACTTTCTGCCCTCTTCTTTTGGCCAACTAAACGATATGCGATTAGTAAAGTCCCAATTTAAAATCATTTATCCCAGCCCAAAAGTCGTTTCATGGCCCCTTTAAGTACGCGTTTTTTTTGTTTTTTTTCAATTCAGGTTGTGAGCGTTTCGAATTTCTTTGAATAAAATTGCGCGCCCTGCCAGCTTTCACGATCACGTCATCAACATTAGCGTTCCAAGAACAGTCAAATAATTGAGTGACACAAGGTACTTTTAAGTAGATTCTTTACTTAGTAAGTTGTTTTCTACCCAGTAATGACTTTCAATTCTTTTTTTGAAACACAGGTGTACACATTTTTTGGGGGATTTCAATTTATCTGCCACGTGGAGCGCCACGTGTTAATACCATGTGGTAGCTTCGATGCTCACCAAGTACAACAGCCAAGCGTGCAATCACGACAGCCCGTAGGCTTAGCTTCGCATGTTGTTTGCAGCAGCTGTGCCCATGGGCGACGCCATAACCAATCTTCAGCTTTTGCTTCCTCTCGTTCCGTTTACTTTACTTCATCATTACCATAGGAGGCCATGTCATTGCCATTTTCGATTCTACCGTGTCCTTCTCTCCAGCATCGGCCTTTGTGGAGGCTCGTCAACGCCCGTTTCGGGGGCTCGGTATCTCGGTAAGACAAGAGAAGGTCAGCAATGGCGGCTTTGATCTGACGCGCCTGCAAAGCGGCTATGGAATCGAAATTCAGTGTCGCAAACACGGGTACTGAAAGTTCATGCTGCGAACGAGGACATCATATAAGTTGAAAATCGCGTGATCACACTTCGAAACTCCGGGTTTGTGGCCGTATAGCAGAGACCAGATTTCTGATCGACAGCTGAGATAAAGCGCAGCATTACAAAGCGGATGTACGTCCGGTGTGGGCATCATGCGACAAATTCGATCATATTCTGCAAAATATTGATTTCCCGTTCGCATATGTATATTTGGCTCACCTTAGCGGTCTCTCTTTTTTTTTTAGCACGCCATTTGGCCATATTTTTTGTTTCTGTGCTATATAAAAGAATATTGGCTCGAAAAGCTTGTCCTTCGCATGACAAATATGTGCCGGTCGCCCACTGACTACCTATTTGCGAGTCAGTGTGGCAGAATTCAATAATGCACCCTGTTGACGCATTCGCTGTATGTGTTCGCTGTTGTCAGTGCGCCTAGGCGTGTTTTGCCACTTTTACAACAACCAAAAATACAGAAATGTGGCTCGCGCCTTGAGTACTGGGGGCTTTCGCAAAAAGGGGAGCGGAGTTGTGGCAATACTGAAAAACCTATTTGATATTGCTTGTGCTCATGTTACGAAACTCCAACCAAGGCGCACCAAAAATAGATTATTTTTATTTGTATTTTGCCGGCGTGTGGATTTGGGCTGGAGTCCTTCAAGCTGTGAGACCCTGGTGGTCGAGTTCACCAGAGCGAAACACTTGAAAGGTTTGCTCGCAAACTACGCAAGACTAGTTTCTCTAACCGCCCAAGCAAGCTTCTGAAAAAAAAAAAAAGCTTGTTTTCAAACTTGTTATTGTGTTGCCAGATTCCTGACATTCCAAAATAAAAAGGGGACTTGCTAGAAAAAAAAGTTGTAGAGCTCTTCCACTTCACGTGAAGTTGTAGGACCAGCGAAGCTGTTATTTTTACGACGTCTAGGACGATGCTTAGAGGGCGACGTCTAGGCCGTCCTCAAGGACGACTTCTAGGGCGATCTCCAGGACGACCTTGAGGACGACCTCGAGGACGATCTCGAAAGCGACTTCTAGGACGACCTCGAGGACGACCTCAAGGACGATGCCTAGAAATGATAACAATTAAGCATGACCTCACTATCTAATAATGCCAAGGAAGGCTGACTCACGCTGGTTGCCCCCTCTTTTAGAGCGCAGCCCTTAGGCGCCCGTTTCCGGCTTGAGCGGCGTCGGCGCCGCCGTCGCCGTCGGCGTAACCGCGCGGTGCATTATGGGAAACGTCCCATAATGCACCGCGGTGACGCGCGCGTTGCATTATGGGACGTTTTCTATATTGCACCGCGCGGGAGGGAGGAGTAGGGGAGGGGGTAGGATGGGGAGGAGGGGGAGGAGAGAGAAAGAGGAAGGAGGAGGATGGGGAGGAGGAGAAGGAGGGAGGAGGAGAGAGGATGAGGAGGAGGGTGGAGGAGGAGGGAGAAGGGGAGGAGCACGGGAGGAGTAGATGAGGAGGGAGGGGGAGAGGGTACGGATGAGAAGGAGGGGCATACCGTCCCCTCCGTACACTCCCCTCCTCCTCCTCAAGAGCTGCGCTCTAATTCGGCATTACAGGGAGTTGTAAACGTCTTTCTTTTTTTTCTTTTTTTTTATTTATTCCTACTTGCCACGACCAATGGGGAGTTTTCTGTCAACATCCGCGGACGCATTTTTTCCCAGATCCTAGCACATAACAGCTTCGCTGTAAAATTTTATGAAACATATGTACAAAGATTCAACTGGGTCAAGAAACGAAGACATTTAACTGCACCGCCTTCATTGGTCTTGGCTAAATTGTGAGGGCGGATATAATACCATAAAAGCACTGATTAATTATAATACTCTTGTCCGCTGCAACTCAAGAAGGTAGGGCGAGTGTAAGACGGGCCGGGGAGGAGGAAGCAGACGGAAAGCTAAGGAGTATAGAATAGAATAGAATAGTTTTATTTCAGGTTTTCTTCCAAAATACAATTTCCAGAACCGTCTCACTTAAGCATATGTGTGGTTCTGTGTGAGAGCGGGCAGTTCAATTGTACAAGTGCTCCCCCCTCCCCCCCCCCCGCATTACTACAGAAAAAAAGGGAAACAACAAGAATAAAACAAAAACTAAATTGCAAGAAACCGTGGTGTGTCGTGCTGTGGCCTAATAATCATTAACACTTCGCGGATTGAACTTTGCGTCGTGCAATTATATCCGTTACATTCATCTCGCGTAAAAAGAAGAAACACCGCATGCAGCAGTGGCGAAAACCAGAAACGACAAGTAACGCTCAACACGGAAAAGTTCTATCCCAGCGAAAAAAATCTTGAAAAATATACAAATATGTAAAAAAGATGCCGTAGACATTGCTCGTGAATCAGCCATATACTAAGCCGATAATGAAACGCAAAAGCAACCAGAAAATATTCGAAACTAAATATTCAACAGCAATGTCATTACAACAAAAACCAACACAAGCAGCGGCCATGAATCAGTAATAAGCAAAGAAGCGACAAAAATGGCTTGACATGAGTGACAAGGCGAGATCATGGATAAAATAAAATATAAGGGCACACTTCCAAATTCAAATCGACCTGCTTTGACACCATTTCAATATTTATTTTTTTACTGTACGTAACAACTGCATTTCCTGCGAACTGCCAGGAAGTTGATTAAAGAGATTTGGAACATAATAGTTTCTTGATCGTGTTCCATAATTCGTATATACTCTAGGAATATTATATTTCTCGGTCCTCCTAAGCTGTTTTTGTCTGGTTGACTTTGTCGCGTAATCAGTCGTGAAGTAGTTTGACGTGATGATTGTATAGTTCCTCAAATTACCTATCGCCAGAAGATCAAGTTCGGTAAGCTGTTCTTCGAATTGGATGTGCTCGAGCCGGGTTCCATAAGTGACGTTCTTTACCATTCTTTTTATCATGTTATCAATTTTTTGCCTTTTGGTGCTCGAACAGATTGCGTTGATCGTTATTCCATATCTCAATTTTGATTCACCTAACATTTGGTAAACTCTTTTCCTTAATGTGATGTCCGCGTGACTACGAAGTCTGTATAAGTAAGATGAAATCATCCTCAACTGATTTATTAGGTTATCTGTGTGCAAATTCCAGGATAAATGTTCGTCAAAGTAAATTCCTAGGTATTTAGTTGCTGTTGCGTATGCTAGTGGTGAACAGCGAAAATTCCTGCATTCCGCTGAATGTAAAAAGATGGGTTCTGTTGCGTGAATACGCTTTTGATGGGCTCTGAAGCACATTAAACTAGTCTTATTTTCATTTACAAAAATGAAGTTCTTCACAGACCAGTTCATTATTTGTTTGATGTCTTCTTGTAAAGCGGACGCCGCAGTACTATAATTTTCGTTTGCTAGAACTAAAGCGGTATCGTCTGCATAGTGATATATATTTGATATTTAAGGCAAAGAAGCGAGGTCATTCATGAATATATTAAATAGCATGAGGCCTAATACCGATCCTTGGGGTACACCGCAGGTGAGGTTGATGGTATCACTTCGGCTGGTAAAGTAATTTTTGAAAAATCTAAGGAACGCTCCTCGGAATCTCAGACTTTCTAGTTTATCTAGTAGAATATCATGATCTATTGTATCAGACGCTTTAGTAAAGTCTAAAAATAAGGCAACTACAATTTGATTGTTGTCTATCTTCTCATTAATAAAATCCGCTACGTCTTCGAGTAAAAGTGACGTATTTTTATTTTTCCGGAAACCATACTGACAGTTACTTATTCACAAGAATTTGTCGCAGAACGAGGTCATAGTTTTTAAAATAAATCTTTCCATTATCTGATGAATGGCTGACAATAACGCAATGGGCCTGTGATTGGAATCATCTTTTCTGTTCCCTTTTTTTTTATAAATTGGCCGCACTATCGACACCTTCGTATATCTCCAGTTTCAAAAATTCCGTTTGATATTGCCAAAAGAACATTTTTTATACAGTTAAAATGAACGCGCAGATCTCTGGGCCTTATATGGTTGTATCCTGCCAGTTTTGTCGTTACTATATTGCTAATTATAAGTTGTAGATCTACTTCTGTTATTTGCGGCATGTACGCGGAGTTTTGTGTACGGCTCCGTAAGTTAGGTTTTGTGGTAGATTTGTTTGCGTGCGTACGTAGGTCTTGCACCTGCTTAACAAAAGCGCGATTGAGGTTATCACTTAGTGTATCGAAATTGGTTGTTGCAACATTTTTCTTTAGGGATTCGTCCGCGTTATCTTTTTTTTTTTTTTTTTTTTTTTTTGGGGGGGGGGGGGTTTGCCTATGATTTGATTAACAGTATTCCACGTTTCCCAGATGTTCTTTCCGCACTGTTTGAGCTGTGCTGTACGGAACTTCTTTTTGGATAGCCTCATTTTTTTTCACTTACCCTGTTCCTTAGTCACTGTTACTCTTCCTTCAGTGATTTACCTTGCGGATTTTGCCTACATATCTGTTCCATAATTTATTTTTCTCAAAACTTAACTCAACTATTTCGTTATCAATCCACTTGTTGCTACGATTTCTTTTTCTTAATCTGATCGTCTTTTTTAACTTTCCTATATGCTCCCAAGTTTCTCGACCACCGCTTCATAAAGCGCTATATGTTCAAGATGTAAAAGAGAGTTCCAGTTGTACTTTTTTATACTGTAGTTCAATTTTTTGCTGTCAATAATTTGTTTGCATTGGCTTTCTTCCATCTGTTGTGTACAGTTTTCCTCATGTATCCGTAGAGCAACGAAGTAATGATCTGCTACTTTTTGTTTAATTATGCCACCTATAAAGAATAAATTGCTTGTTCGGGCTTTTATATGATCAATGCTATTTTCTGTAATTTTATGTGCAAGGCGCTCTTCTCTAGTGTAACCATTGATCACATTTTCTAGCCCGTAACTTGACAATATGTTCAGGTAATCCGAGACTCCGTATTTATCTTGACTCGAAACGTCAATGTTTAAGTCGCCTGCTATAACTATATAATCGTTGTTGTTAAACCTGTTTATCAGTTTATCAAATTCTTCATAGAATAAATGTAGATTTTCACTGGGTGGTTTCCCCCCACTCTCCTTCAGCGTTCCGTCTTACTCCTCCTCCCCGGCCCGTCTTATCCTCGCCCTACCTACTTGAGTTGCAACGGACTTATAGTACTCGTTTCTTTAAAGGGCAACTCCAATCAACAAGTCGACCCTATAGAAATGGCTGATATCGATTTAGGGGGTCAAAAAACGGTCATACCCAAAATATCACGTTAAACCGACGCCGCATTTCCGATTAAAAACAATAATAAAAATGTTCTACCAGCTGGGTTAGCGGCCCGACAGAGGGTGAGCAACGCTGGCACCGGGTGAGGTAGTGAAGCAACACTGGGCAGTGACGTAGGTTTCGTCCTATGCTCTCCTACGGACGCCGTGGACTGTAGCAGTGATAAAGTGCAGGCGAGCTGGTAACTAATCAACATCTTGTAGACCCTGAGTTAAGGAACGATAAAAAACGGACGGCGTTCGTCTCTTTTTTTATCGTTTCCCAACCCCGGTCTTCGAGATGCCGCGGACGCTTCGTTTCCTGTGGCATTCTGCGATTCTGCTGACGGCAAGAGGTGCTTACCGCGTTATCTTGTGTTTTCCTGTGTTCTCCTATCTTTATTTGCATCTGGCAGTTCATTTAAAGGGACACTGACACCCCCCAAAAGTTTTTTTTTTCTTGTCAGGCGATTTATTATGGTGTCGGAAGACTACCCAATCATATTTTGCTACAGAGTCACGTAATTTTTAATAAAGCCAGAAAAACGCAACTGCTCGAAAACCAAAACCGAAACCTGCGCACGGTGGTCGGAGAAATATAAGGGATGAGAGAGTGGCGGAAGTCACGTGGCTACACCCAACCGTGCACTTTTCTTTTCCCTCCGTCTTTTTTTTTTTTTTTTGCCGCGCTCAGCAGACGACATACGTTGCGGGAACCGTTTGCCGTGTGATTCATTTGCAGTTATGTTTGTTCCGCTTGCTGTTCTGCACTTCAAGATGAGTTGTTTTTACATCACATTAATGCCTGGTCGATTTCACTATAAAAAGGTAACCGATCAAAGGTCGATTGCCTTGCAACAATGGCAGACACCAGATGGTGCCGTCGGACGAGGAGAAGGGATTTTCCTCAGAACAAACTCTCTCAGCTGAGAGAGTTTGTACTTCTTAAAAAATCTTTGACAGTCTGGCAGCCACAGCAGTGTAGCCTGACAACCGGAAGATAACTATTTCCGTCCGCCTTTTTGGGGCTCTCACTCTTAGGAATTCTATGTGATTTCTCGGCAATAAAGAGAAAAAAAGTAACGCCATTTCATGTTGTCGCTAACTCCGCTAGTTCTACAGGAAAACAAGCTCCGCCCATTGGCTAAACTTTCTCAGTATTTGCGACTCCAGCAAAACAGACGCCACCAAGCGGGAAAAACCGGGAACCAGCCGGAACAGGTAGCTTTGTGCCCCTCGGCGCCTCTGGTGGCTTTCGCGGACATGTGTTGTCGGTGCGGTGGCGAACAATGCAATTTGACGAAGGTCCGAAAATTTCTTAAGTTTGCCTGAGTGTTCATTAGTGTGGCGAAGCCTCAGTAGATTGTTTCCTTCCATCACGTGTTTGAAAGCCCGTTTATTCCACAACACACGGTCGCGTGCTTTCGATTTCTTGGATGGGGAGGAATCACGGAAAAACGTTTTGATTTCTTGTCTGTTTCGAATCACATTCAAAGTGACGACTACTTGGTAACTGATAAGTGGTTTCTTTATAAGGATGTAGAACAGTGTACTGAGGACGACAGACGAGTTGCTTCACTGGAGGGAACATCAATGTTGCAGTCAAGTGAATGGGAAGGTTCGATAGCTGCTTTTCTTGAGTTTGGTTGTGTTCGATTAGCTTCAAGTTTGAGCCACCCACGCCGGTCGGTGCGTTGGCTATTCATCTTGCCTGCTTTTCGCCAAAAAAGCCTCTGGACCACACCGAAGGAGTTGGGCTGATTTCGCAATTACTTGATCCCAGAAAGCCTGCTCGCTGCATACGATTAATGAGGGCAATTGTCTGCTTTCAAAAGGTGGGGGACGCGTCTTGCAAAGTTAGAAGCTGTCACGGCATTATGATCTATCACGCCTCCAATACTTATATAATATCCCCGTCGAAGCCAGCAGCAATATACGTCTACATTCTCAGGTTGACCGGCCACAAAAAATTCCCATTTCCTCCGTTCAGGATTTGAAGTCAAGTTTACTGCAGAGACGTTCTGTGTGAATCTCTGATGAAGTCTCTCTTCAGTTTGTCCGCATTCCTCTCCGTGATACCGGCTAGAACCATTTGGCTGAGTTTAAGAAGTATCTCTCTGTCTGTCAAACATATTTTTATTCAGCAATTAATTTAATAGCTAGTCAACTAAGCTCATATTTCAACCCGAAGAGTACACTAATATAACTTTAGTGGGACATAGTACATAATATAATACATAACCCGCATATTAGTCAAAATGACTTTTCGATTGCTACTATAACCTGAATTGAAATACGAGTATCAGCTACTTAGTGGGGCGCCAGCGGGATAACATGCTCCTTGGCTTAAGAAGCGCTTGCTTAATTTTTGTAATTTTCCTGCAGCCTGTGTTGTTGACCGAGCAGACGACTGGAGCTGTTTCTTAAAGGGCAACTCCACTCCATTTTTACTATTTTTGGGTTATGATCTGTTTAGTCAAAGTTGGCGACCCTGAATCACGAGATATAATTTGTTTTTCGGTAGTATGTATAGTTGTGTAGATATCGCGAATCCAAGTATCGTTCCGGCGGCACGGTGAAACCGAAACTACCGGCTGAAGCAGCTTGGCAACACTGATATTAGTGGCGCGTCGTCGGCATGACTTGGTTCTAGTCCCGCGCTTCTGAGCCGACGCACCGACAATGTCGGCTTAGTCGCACGTGGCGTTTCAAAACAAAAGATAAGTTCCACACTTTCGTTTTTTACCGCTTCACTTTGTTAATATGCACCAAATGTAGAAGGTTTTAGTGTGTATTTATAAATTTGCCGGCTGAAAAGCAAATCCGACTGTTATAAATATGGCGCGGTCAGTGCCGGCGCAGCTTGACTGTATTTGTTTCTTGCTCGCGGACCGAGAGAAAAAGAAATAATGGGAGATAGATGGACAGATGTATCCACAAGCGGTCCAAGTTGTTAAAGCTAAGGTGCCTTTATGTGCACGCCAGTTAGATCAGCCGCGACCTGCTGCGTCCGGCCGATCGTGCTGGAGCAGCCGGCGGACGGTACGCGAACAGCGACGGCACCACATCGTTCTTCAAAGACGCATGTTTCGTGGAGAAACCCGCAACAGTCAGCAGCCGCACATTCCGTGTGTAGGTGTCTGACGTAAAGTGCTGGGAGCAGAGCTTCGCGTTGGAGTTCGGAGTCGACGGTCTCGCGAAGTCTATCCGGCGAACGGCGAACGGCACCGACCCACACCTTGTGCCTCTTCCAGTCTCTTGGGAACTGGTGGAACCACAGCTCCGGGTTGCGCACCGGATTGTTGCAACCCACAGCACTACAAGTCTTGCTCGACATTGCCCAACGCGAGTCCGGCGAGTCTCTCCGGCTCCACAACAAGCGCGTGAGCGAGCAGCACCGCTTCGCTCTCTTCCGCGCTGTCGCGGGAGCAATGTTGGAGTTAAATGAACTGCCTGGACGCTAATCAAAGTAGGAGAACACAGGATTACATGGTAAGCATCTCTTGCCGTGAGCAGAATCGCAGAATGCCACGGGAAACGAAGCGTCCGAGGCGTCCGTACGAGAGCGTAGGACTAAACCTACGTCATTGCCCAGTGTTGTTTCACTAGCTCAGCCGGTGCCAGCGTTGCTTACCCGGGTTCGGGCCACTAACCGAGCTGGGAGAACATTTTTAATATTGGTTTTAATCGGTAATGCGGCGTCAGTTTGACGTGATATTTTGGGTATGACCGTATTTGGACCCCCTAAGGCGATATCAGCCATTTCGATAGGGTCGACTTTTTGAGTGGAGTTGCCCTTTAAACGCGGATACTCACAAAAGCTCGATTTCGCGGAGAGATAAGTCTCATGGTCGAGGCATGCGAGTTAGCTGAAAATTACTCTCGGTGTAACAATTCTGTAGTCATCGCCGCTTTCCTTAGGCTGATCAAAACTGACTAGAGTCTATCACCGTCTCTCCGGAGCCCATAGTTTCAGTTTTGAACGAAATCTCCGAAACGGAAGTTTGACACGGAAAGAGCAAAAAATACCGGGAAAACAAAACTATGCTCTGCAAGTTTATGTGCACCGGTTATACTCAACCGTCGCAGTTCAAATACCTATAAAATTGGGCATTAAAGAAAAAGAAATTATGTTAAATTGAATGCGCCACCTGTCCAGGCGGCCCGGACGAGCCGACGCGACCTGGACCCAGCCGCCATGTTTGTTTGGTGGTGGCGCCCCCTAGAGGTCGCTGGAGTCGCGAATAAACGGCTCTTTTTCTTCTCGTCCGACGCTGTCCTCTGGTCTTTGCGATAGTTTCGAAGTAATCGATCTTTGATACCGAATTTAATAGAGATATCGGCGACGCACAAATGTAATGATTTTTTTTTATTATTACAGCCCATAGACTGAGTTACGACCAAAAATATACTCTCACAGAAAGTGGTTTAATTCCCCTTTGGTACCTTTCTCTTACAGCAACTAAACTATAAGCACTGGCAGGGCGAGAACTGCAGGAGGGCCCTTCCGTTTTCCCGCCTCCGGTACGAGCATCGATCCTTCGGTGACACTTTGGCGTCTCGTGTGTTTTTGAGCTTGCCCGTGCAGCAGAAAGGACGACGGGAGTCGACGTCCGCGTGCTGGACGCCGGAAAGTTGAAGGAAACACCCTTCCTCTCTCATCCTGTCGGATACTATAAAAGGCAGAGACTATACTCTGTTTCACCTTATGATGTACCGCAGGAAAGGCTACAAGCGCGAGCTCCTTGCTCTGGGGCACATCCCGGCGGCACAAGCTCTCGTGACTTAAGAGCGGTACAACATAAGGTGAAACGAAGTATAGTGTATGCGTATGGCTTCAAAATGTCGGTTTAGTTGCACGAACGCACAGGCAACGTTTAACTCTCTTAAAAACATGCCACACACGCCTGTAGGTTAGACTACACAGCGCTGACACGGGGCTTATTTGTACGAGACACTGCACCAGGGAGATGCGAAAAGGGTTTGTATCGAACGACGCGCGAAAACTCGATGACGGTCTTGCACGGACGGAGACTCATTAAACACGTGCGGCGGGTTATTTTGCATAGAGATCAAATACAGGGTATCCGGCTCCCCCAAATTAACGCAGACACGCGTGAGAAGGTTTGAGAATTAAGTTGAAGGCAGGGCATGTGTGTTTTACAGAATGAAACTCGATTTACTGTATCGAGTAACCGTGATTTTGTGTCGTACATTTCCCTGGACTGCTAAGAGGCTGATATAAAAAAAAAAATATTCGCGAGCTCAGCAAATCCTAATTAACGTTAATGGCGGGTCATATTAATAGTGGTTAAGTTTCTTCTTTGCGCGCTGGTTCTGGGGCGGTGGAGCATCTATAAGGAGCTTTAACATACTGTACCGATAACTTCGTTAGCGACACCGGTTATCAATACGATGAATGAGCCAAGGATTCGGCGAAGTAAATGGTATTTTTGTCAGGTTTATCGGAACAGTCCACTACATCTGCCTTTTATCTACGAACGCCATGAGGCGACATATCGAAAAAGTGGTATATACTCTCGTAAATTATATCGGCCGTATTGTGATAATAGGGAGCTTTAGAATAACGTACGCAATATTGCACACGTTATCGCTAAACTTAGCGCTTGCGTTAGCGAACGCTACGCAAGAGAGTTTTAGAATAGCGTTTCTCCGCCGCGTCGCAAAATCCCAAGCATCTCGCGCTTGCAACGCCACCAAGATACAAACATACAGTCACAATCTTTCTTTCACACACAAAATGCTGTAACTTGAAACAAAAAGTTTTCTTGGTCCAGAGTAACATTTTAGATTTGTTTAAACATGAGAATGAGACGCGAGCGGTCGTTTGGTCGTGACCGCTTGCATCGCCTCGGCAAGAGGTGTCACGTCTACTGACCTTCGCACACAGTACCTTCGCCGTGAAATGTGCGCTTGTCGAAAGAATCAAGTTGCCGGTGATCGTTGCCCACCTTACTGGGTTTTCCAAACCGAGTGCAATGTCGTCCCGTATTGAAAGTCGCAGTCGCGAGGATGCCGCCGACGTGGCCCTCACAACGCCACCAAAGCGACCGCAGCCATGGTCGTGGTCGCTTCTCATCGCGAATCCTCCTTTGAGGAGCGCAAAGACTCTTTGCGTACGCACGCAATTTCCGAAAAATAGCGTACGCTAAAATAGCACACACAAAGCGCCAAACTTGGTTAGCGGTCGGCGCATGCGCAGTGGCGACGACGCTATTCTTTGCGTAAGCAAAGCTTTAGCGTGCGCTATCCTAGAGCTCCCTAATATTCCGGCGAATTTCTGGGAATTATACGATATCAGTCTAAGATAGATTATACTTTTAAAGTATGTCCTTTAGAAGTATTTTTATCGCCATTCGATGTCGCGAATTAACATAATCTGGTGGGCTAGTTGGTTGCACATATTATTATACTAAAGCGCAAAACTACTACGAAGGAAGAATGAGGGAGTCAGGAAAGAGCGCTATTTCCTGTCTCCCTCGTTTTTTTCCTTTCTCGTCGTTTTGGGCTTTAATATATTAAAATGAGGCGAATCTTTTTGGCAACATAAAAGAGACTGTAAACGGTGTGTGGAAGGACCCCTCCTATTTAATTACATGCCTAAAAAAAAAAAAAAAAAACTCGCTAATGCGTAGAAAAAAAAAACTAGTTGGCAACAGTGTAGTACAAGTTCCTCCAAAACTTGAACGAAAGCTCGTTCCTCGTTCCATGTCAACCCTGGAACAAGTTATCATTTTCAGTGGTTCGAAAGGAACGCTTTCGCGTTACATACCTAAGATTTCAACATGGCATCTTTAATGAAACGTCGTACTGGATAATACGTTGATAAAATAAACCAAGTGAAAATATCCGCATCGTACTACGTTTCAAGTGGCCACGATCACATTTGTTCCAGTGTTTTGTTTTCGACTATCTCTCAGACATTTCCCTCTCCCTTAAGTTCGGAGGTTAAAATAGTTGATAATATAACTTCTACATGCCCACTATACTTCGTTTCACTTTACCTGCGAGCGAAGCCAAAGCTAGAAGCGCGAGCCTGAACAAAGCGAGCGAGCGAAGCGCAAAGCCTGAACGCACGGAGCTTCCGTGCTCGCGCTTCCAGTTTTGCCTTCGCTCGCACATAAGGTGAAACGAAGTATAAATACAAATAAAACTTCAAACACAAAAAAAAAACACGCCATTTTTTTATTTAAGTGTAATGAGATTGCGTTTCAGTTCTGCCGATGCAAGATGGAACAGCTGCGCTCCTCTATTCCTCCAAAAAAGAACACGTTTCAAGAACGTAGTTTCTTAAAACGCCGTTCCGTACCACACTCATTGGCAAACATGCACTGCAGGAACATCAATTCACGACGAAGTGCTTATGATCGATAGAAATATGTTCTCCTTTTGGTCTATGGTCGGTGACAGGTTTAGAGTTCAGGGCAAGCTCCTCCTAACCTCTTTCCACTTGGCGAACGCTGGAGAGTAGGTGACCTCCTCTACTATAATATCATTAACAATCGTCTAAATCTTCTGCATATATCCCATAGGAGTAAATAGAAAATATGCAAATTTTAATATTCGAACATATAAAAAAAAAAGAAGACATCCACGCTTTGCACGTCCCTTTCTTCGCCCAAGGGCTTGTAGAAAAGTGTTGTAACCCCAGAAATGTGTGTCATCACCGCGCTAATCTTCAACGTTGTGTTCAAGGGCTACGAATAATCATGGATCCTTTCCAGACTTCTGCTGAGAGCCCCGTGATGCAACAATACGGATGAGATAGAAAGCTGACTAATTATGTGCCCAGCACAGTCTGCTCTGTCTCGCCCTAACCCTAACCAGACGAAGGGTTGCAGACGATAGCGTGCAACATCTGTATATGCATTCTCACGTCTGTTCGCTCAGTAAAGGTGCTTTCTAAAGCGAATTGCTTGCGCTGGCTGCACGATCGTAGCCTTCCATGTAGTCCACGCTGAACAATATGCGATGAAAAACAGAACGAGTACAAATACGTTTCGTTAATCCGTTCTGGAAGCAATATGTTTGCGCTGGATTTTCATCTGGGTGGCTTTCGTTGTTTCTGCGCTTCCACTAGATAAACTAATTATTAGTTTTTTTTTTTTCTTCTTTTTTATGAAGCCAGGCAGCTGGCGTGTAAGCACTTTGTATTTCTGTCTGCAACTCAGCAGCCTTTTTATGGAGCAGCTTTATTCAGACTATTTATTAGGAAACTTGAGCTGACGTTTTGTTTAGGAAGTTAGCTTATTCAAAAACAAAAAATAAAAAAAATAAAATTTAGTTATTATTTTGAGGCATCTACATCCAAGAGTTTATTTTTCAAGTTCTGTTCACTAGCTTTTACTATACTGTTTCATTTGTTTGATATTCTCTTTAATATTCCGATGTCTGCTTGAATGATTTCTTTGCCTTCTTGATATTGTCAGGAACAGCTTAAAGGGGCGATGCAACAATTTTTGCACTTTGCGCAAATACCGCTTAGAACGGATCCCTGACGTTAATGACCTATGAAACACGCGTTCGTTTTTCACCCCACGCAATAGAAGTCCCAGTAAAAAATTAAAGAAAAACGAGCAGCGTTCACCCCCTCAACTCGCAGCCAGAACAAGCGGCCACGTGATCTGGAGCCGATTATATGCCGCCAATGGTGATCATAGCCACGCGCTGAGGTTGGCAAAGCACAGGACACGCGCTGAGTTCCAGACATTGTTATGGCTCGGCTATTGTCGTCGTTGCAGCGATTGGACACGGGCCACTACCCGAATGCTTCTCGAGCTATCAATTATCACGAGCCCAAATCAAGAGCTCACGCAATGCTCGGGTCCAATCTATCAGCCGCATTCAAATATAGTCCCTGGAGGATGCTGCTACCACCAGGGTACGTCATCAAAATTTGCGATGGAGAGATTGAAAGAAAACGCTCGCTTTCTCCTTGAAATTACACCGCAACAAAGAGGTATCTTGGTCAGTGGCGTTGCGTGCGAGTGTACTTGGGTCCCACTAGTGCCAGTAAGCTCATACAAAGTGAAAAACGCTCAAAACGAATATCGTTGCACCGCCCCTTTAAAGAACGCGTGGCCTGTCGGGTTTCGATCACCTCATTATTGTCTTTTAAGCCAAAGAAATTGGTGCAATAACGAGAACGTTTTCATCGTTCAGCCCCCAGAACGCCATAGATTTCTGGCGTTGCAGCATAGAATCAATGTTACACACAAGCGCAAAGTGCATTTTGGGCGGTAAGTAGACTCTCCCGTATGCAATGCGTGAGAGTATAACGATGCAAGCAACAACAAACAAAACAAAACAAAATATTACTGAAAACAATGTTTTTTTTTTTTTTCTTCAGTCAGCTCGATTCGTGTGATTCACCGAAGCTCGATTTCTGTTTCATTTTTGGAGTGCTACACTTCACGAGGTGAAGATATTGAAAAATCTCCGAGCTTCTTGGATTAGGGTAACACGCTACAGTGTAAAACAACTTTGTACTATCCTGGTGGGGATAATTGGGCACGCAATTTTGGTTAACTTTTCTCCGATGCAATTCGAAGGGCCTCCTCGGGTTCGCGTTTGAAGCAAGCAATTAATTACCTCCTCAGTATGGTGGTAAACCTTTGTAGCGAAGCACAAGTGATTTTAGGGTACAATCTCCTTGTAACCGCCGTGACAAGCCGTTTCCTTAAAAAAAGAAAGAGCCGCCCCCCCCCCCCCCCCCCCCCCCGCTCCTAGACAAAGAAGATTCTGGAATAGATGTGGGCGGCTGCGGCCGGTTGCGATCCGGCAGCGGTGACCAAGCTGTACCGGATCCGCAGATGACAAATCTACAGGGAACATTTTTTTTTTTTTGCATAATCGAGCAGGGTTATTAGGTTGGGCTAATATTAGTCAAATTAGGCTACTTTGTATTGCATTTGGCGTCAAAATTTGGCGGTTGGCTATGCGGCTATTGTTGGGCTACTTCCGATCGTAACGCGGAAATTTCTTTTTTGTTTGGTTTAGAGCAGATGTACAAAAGACGCTTTGCGTGGACACAAAGCAACAGTGTATTTTTTCTGGAAAACCGCTTTTAGGGATTTTCAGTGTGAACATCTGTTAGCGTGACCCTAGATCCCGGAGAGAAAGTCGTCTGCTTCTCTCTAGCACAGGAGTTGCGGTGATGTCGGAACGACGCCGAGCTCTGATTGGCCTTGATTGGAAGGTATAGTAGGTAGACATCGATTTGAGACGCCTTGAGGTCTACCCACTATTTTTTTTTTTAATTAGCCAATAAGAGCTTGGCGTTCTGGCATCATTTCAACCCCGGAAAAGAAGCAGACGAACTTGCGCTCCGCATTAGCTCCAGTTAGCTACCGTGACCTAGATTCAGCTTCGAAGACATGGCTTTTGTATTCATTGTGGCCTATCTTATGTTCCAAGTTATTTGTCCTTTCTTCTGGTGTCTTATTTCCTCGAGTTTCAACCATCCTCATAGAGGAGGAACATCTTCCCAGGAAAAAGACACTAAAGGCAACTCAAGAGATCCAGCAGAATTTGATGTCGTCCGATAACGCGTGCTGTACCGCATATAATGAAAAAGGCTTTTCCGCAAGACATGGGAGTTACTTAATGCACAATCAGCCGTAAAAAAAAAGACAAAATATTTAGAACACTGAATATTCCGAACAAGGCCGATTTCGAGGCGCAGGAGCAGCCATCTTTCCGTCGCTATCCGAGCTTGCCATCCGAGCTTGCCATCGCGCTCCTGGCCCCGCCCATGTCAAATGCCACCGGGGAGAGTACTCAGTCACGTGTCTCTCACAAAGGGGCCCCTATCGTTTCGTCGAAACTCGTTTCGTAGAATCGCACTTCGTGGACAACTTGTCATGGACACGCGTTTCATCTTCATGAGCGTTCCATCGACACTCGTTACGCGAATTGCACGCTGTAGGGACATTTCATAACATGTGCATCATTGCTCTGCACGTTAGCCCCCCCACCCGCCTGCGTTCACGCCGCTTCGCAATGACAGTTTGGGGCGGCTCATTACAAAAATGTTAACCCACCTCACCGACAAATACATGCCGCTTCGAGGCGAGTCTCATACAGCTTATTACAGAAAAACGTTAATCTGAGCTGTCAATGAAACATAGCGTGTCGATGAAACAATCTGTCGATGAAACGTCGCTCGATGAACTGATCGCCACCGCTAACAAAATCAGACCTAAAGAACAAGATGTCCTTTCCAACTCTTCAAAACATCCTCTATGTGAAGTTTGCTTTCCATGGGAAGAACGAGTGCTGTAAAAACATCAACCCTACTGAAGAATGTTTTGCCCATTTTAACACGGAAATCATGTATAGGCGAGTCAGCCGAGCTCGAACGAGTATTTCATAACCATGGGACAGTAAAAACGCGTGTGAAATTTTTTAAATTTTTTTGGTATATGAAATAAAAACATTTTCAATACACTTCAAGATGTCGTACATCTTGCAAGCTGCTCCTAGACCTTAGATATGCAGACGCAGTGCCTCCGCCTTCAGCCACAATTGGGCTATATAAACCTCTTCCATTTGGCTACTTTTGGGCTACACCGTCTGGCATTTGGCGGTTTGAGCTAGAACCTATCTGGCAACCCTGTATAGCAAAACGTGTGTTATGCCATTTGAATTTGCTGATGTTGTAAATGCATAGGGATCTGATTTTCTTTTTTATTCACAAAAAGAAAACGAGAAACAGACGGTTTCAAAGCATATCCTTTATGCGCTTTTCTTTTGCTGCGGTGTCTTTTACGGAAATTTTTATGTTATCAATATACTGCTATCTGTGGGTCTCCCTACAAGGTTCTACTAGTTTCGCACGGGAGTATGTTTTGCGCGATGACGTTGTTTTTCATCTCATGGATGAGGGCAATTTGCGCACTATGCGTTTTCACGTTCTTATTCTTCATTTACTTTGCTGCGGCGTCGATGAATCGCGATTTTTTTGGATAATCTTTATAAACAAGCGTCTAAAGCTACGCTACCTACGAGAACCAAGCAGCGATAGCAAACGACAGAGGCGAAACGATTTTCTCTAGGAGCTTTTCGGCGTTACAGCTTCGCGGAGGAGATTTTGCTGCAATCGCAAATAGACACGCAACTTCGTGCCAATTTGGTGTCCTTAATATTGACGATTGTAAACGAGGCGTCTGCGATAGGAAAGTACGACTTTCGCGAGTCATAGCAACAACTCTAAATTACCCTTTCATGAAAAGCGAAATGGAATGTCCGGAGTGCATCTAACGTCGCATATACTTTCCCGATCGTCACGTAGCATCCAAAAACAAAACCATTTCTGAATGCGATTATTCAAGGTCGAAGAACAGGGCCGGGACAGGTTGAACATCACTAATCGTCGTGTTCTCCGACAAGTAACAGCCAAAAAAACAACAACAAAAACACTGTTCTTTTGATTGAGCATTTCTCTTTTTGCTGTGTGCCGTAGCACCCCTCGATCGATGCCGCAGTAATCTAATTATGCAAATACAAGGCTCTGAAATTTTCTCATTAATAGACGCGACCGAGCGGAAATCTTCCAGCGCGAAACGACGCCAGGAGCTTTGCAACGGTCACGGCACCGGGCCGCCGCGACGCATCACGTGACAGCGTTGACGTCAGCAAAGTCCCGGGACCGACGCAACCGTTGCCGCCGCCACTTTTTTGTTTCCTCCTCTCCTACGTCGCCGTCCGATTGGGGATCTCACGGTTGTCAACCTTGAACTTGAGCGAGAGAGAGAGGGAGGTGGGAGAGAGCGACAGTCGGGGAGACTCCAACAGGTGGAAACGGGAAGCAACAGAACGTCAGGGAAAAGGAGGGAGGAGGTAACCTAGGGAAAGGGCGGAGAGTTGTTTCTCCCCCACGGGGGAAGTAAGGAGGTGCGCAGGCAACGCGCGCAGATGTCGCCTAGGGAAAGGAGGGAGGGCATTTCCCCACGCGGGGGTAGTAACGAGGCTTATGGAAGACCAGAAAGGATGCATCCGTGCGAGAAAAATACCCAACGGAAGTTGGGGAAAAAGGGGGAGAGGGCTACCTTTTCCCCGGTGTGAGGGAAAAATCGATGGCGTCGTGACTCGGAACGACGCCGCCCGCCAGCCTACAGGCTACAGCAGGCGTCTCCTTCTGTGGGGACGCGACGTAGCAGAGGCGCTTCAAGAGGGAGATGGCGCGGGTTGTTCCCCTTTGCCTCCGAGAAAAGCCGAGAGCCTGGGCAAATAAATAACATTTGAAGCTGTTTGTGACATCCCAGGGGTCACTTTATGCAATATGTGACCAATTTGGAAAAGTTCGGCCGTAAATTTAGCCACAATAGGCTTAACTTTACTGCCCACAGGGAACAACATAGGGTGAAGAACGGAAAACCGTGAAAGGGCCTCGGAAAATCGGATGTTCAATATTGCTATTAATGAGATAGCGAGTTCGTAGTGCCTCCTCGAAGCGGCAGTAGGCACAAATACATATTTAATAAGTATGCGGTTTTTAATGCATAGAAGGCAGAAAGAGGAGGTGGAAGCGGGGAGGGGAGGGGGAGAGATGCATTGTGTTTTTTTTATAATTTATTTTTCGCTTTTATCACAACTCGAGGCAGATACAGTAATGCCTTGTTAATATAAACCTCTCCATTCCCTTAAAAATTCGTCCAGGATTTTAGTCGTCAATAATAACTAGACAAATATGCATGCATTTACTCAGTTCGTCCCTCAAAACGTTGCGTAAAGGGGGCCCATATTAACGGGGTTCACATTAACGAGACATGGCTCTAACTGGATATCTTATGCAGGCTTCATTTTTTTTTTAGGAAGACACGTGAGACATTAATATACCCGTCAATTAGGTAAATCTAATGTCGATATAGTGTTTAGCGCCCTCATTTTTGTACACTATGAGAAATAAGTTTTCGCAGTGCACATCCATCATGTCCAAAGGGAAGGAGAAGAGCAGACTTGTACACGTTACTGAAAAATAGTAAGGAATTACATTTACAATTACTCAAGGCTAAATTGTAATTTATTACAATTACAATTACCCTCACATAAAAGTAACTGACCGTTACCCCAAAAAGTAATCCGTTACTTTCGTGGCGTTACTTTCAACATTATTGTCCTCAAGTAAGAAAAAAAGGGAAGAGGGTTATTTAAGTTCTTATTGTTGCAACCTGTTCCATTTAATGACCTTGAGTATTTTGAGCAACAACTGACTCTCGAAAGTTTTGTCAGACATTTTGCGTTATTTCTTACTCAATATGTCGACTACTACGCTGAACACCCTTTGAACTGAGGCACTGGATGGGAGTTCCATATTGTTCCTCACGAATGCTTCATGCTCTGCAATGAGCTTTTTCAGCGAAGCAATGGAAGTACTATTTACCTCGAAGATAGAGCAAAGCTTCTTCGTTGCAGCTGTTGCCGCGAAGCTGTGGAAGTCATCATACATCTAGCCAAAACTAGAATAAGTATTGATTTATGTCCATCTTACTATACCGACATATATTGCCAGACAATAGCAAAACATATAGTTGTAACATTAAGGTTATAATTAAATAATAAATAAGGTTTGGCTCGATATTCCTCTTCCTTTGGTTCTGAACAGGTCGAGCCTCGGTTGAGGCGTTAGTGAATAAAAAAAAAAGTTTCCAGTATATAAATATAAGTAATAAATAAAAGGACACTCATAACAACAATTAATTAGAACGTCGGTTAAAACAAGGAAATGTAAACGCACGTTTGCCGTGTGTACCTTTCTTGGTGCCGTTCAAGAACGCACGGAGCACGAACCGACTGCAGTTTACTCCGGTGTTCTCCAGGTAGACGTCCGCTGATGCCACGGGCAGCGAAGGGCAGAGTACTAAGTAAGCCGCGCTATGGCCCCACTCACGAGTTTCACTCCCTCCTCAAGCCCAGAATATCAAGTCTACGTCAGCCACTATTATGTTTTATTTCTAAAGAATATCTGCTTGAGATAGGATGCGTCCTGCTGGGGTAAAAACAGGAAGAAGAAGAAGAAGGAAGGACTATTAGCATTTTCCAAGTGCTCGCAAAAAAGCTGACTCACAAAAAGGGTGACTGAGATGGAGATAACCTGGCTGGAATTCACAAATAAAGTGGGCCAACCCTAGAAGTTGGACTACAAAAAAGTAAGTAGCTTTTAAAACAGGGTAAAATAATGTGAAAGAAACAGAAAAAAATACATCCTGGTTTATAAGAGAAGATGATAAGTGTGCAGCAACGAACAAAGATGCTTGTGGCAATAACACCTTCACATATTATCACATCTCTTTTAGTGGATTTTAGGGTAGACGGAGCGTTGTCTCGTGTTGTGACATTATGAAAATGGTCGTAGTCACTATAACCGAGAAGGACATTGTTAATTCTTGTCTGTGCACTCACCACCTCGAGGTTATCGAAGAGGCACACAATCACTTGGTGTCCTCCTCTCCCCGTCTTCGATCGCAAAGAAAAACCAAAGGGACTAAAAAAGCGGATGTAACTTGCCCCCCCCCCCCTCTTTTTTTTTGTAGAAATGTTTATTTGGATTTTTTGTCATTGTTGTTAGCGTCTAAAAAAAATATATTCAGGGGCTTGGTGTTGCAAACAAAGGCTTTGCGGAACTGAAGAGTGCCAAGCCTCCCTTTGCGCTGGTCAATTCGCGCGATAGTGTCACTGCGCTTGACTTTACCGAAATCAAAACAACCCTTTCTTTAGAAAAGGGGGGGGGGGGGGGGGGGTTGGCCCTGAAAAAAAATGTAACGGATTACAAGGAATCCGTTACGTAAAAAATGTAAGGGAATTACTTTAAAATTACTCCAGGAAAGATGTAATTATTCCGTTACAAAATTACTGATAAATGTAAGGGATTACAAGTAATTTCGTTACTTGTAACGGATTACGTACAAGTCTGGAGAAGAGACTCCTCAGAAAAAAAGAGTAAGAGCTGGAGTATTTTTATATTGTGGATCTGACTATCACGTTCGTTTTTTCTGAAGATGTACCTAAACGCGAGGAAATCATGAAAACCTCCGACCAATCGTTGCGTCATGCCCATATCTTTCGGCCGCCAAATCACGTATCGCTCGTCTGGGCAGCCTGTGCTTGCCACTTGCCAGCTTGCCACGTATATTCTCCCGCACTGACACCAGTGGTGCAAAGCTTTGGTAGGCGTTGAAGATGCGCGAGAGCGCAGAGATTTCGAAAACTTCGGATACAACATCACGCTCCGGGAAGGAGAGGCTTCAGCAGTATGCTTCGAAGATAATTTACTGCAGCCTCCGAGCCCCAAATTCAAAAATAATCTCGATATTCGTGATATTAGAAACCGAATGAAAACGATTTAGGTATTTTTCCTCACCCACAGAACCGCTTCAGTTTCCCTCGAATGTCCCTAAAACATTCATCCATAATTTTAGTCACCAATAATGACAAGAAAAAGATGCATGTATTTACACACTTCGTTCCCGAAAATTTTGTTAGAGAGATGTCCGTATTAACAAGATTTACATTAAAGTTACATGACTTTAACTAAATATCTCATGCAGGCTTGAATTTTTTTAACTTTTTGTTTTACGAAGACACTTGAGACACAAATGTACCCGTCAACTACAGAATTCTAGGGTTTATATAGTGTTTTGCACCCTGCCTTCTGTACCTGAAAAAAATATAACTTTTCGCAGTGCACACACAGCAGGTTCAAAAAATCCTGTTAAGATGCCTGCCTCGAACCCGATTCCGACTGGTGTATTACGGAGGCCTAATGTTTGCGTCACTTGTTTGTTTTTGTAATTCCTCCCGAAATGACTGTCATTGATAGCGGTATCACGTGTAACACACTCGATGCCCGTGAGAAACGCCAGTTTCATGGGTAACAAAATCAACACTCATGAAATTTCCGGAAGGCTGCGTCGTGATCCGCAATATACACCGACAACTTAAGAAAAGTGGGTAGTTACAAGTCCTGCGGCCATTCTATTACCCCTCCGTAGTCCACAAGATGGTGGTATCATCCCAGTGGAACACGAAATAACATATCGGTAAGCAAGAAGTGCGAACATAGTGGGCTGCAATGCGGAGCGCAAGTTCGTCTGCTTCTTGTGCTGGGGTTGCGTTGACGTCTGAACGCCGAGCTCTGATTGGCTCAGCTGGAACCATAGTAGGTAGACCTCAAGGCATGCCCTTACTTAGAGGTCTACCCACTATCCTTCCAATCGGAGCCAATCAGAGCTCGGTGTTTTGACGTCACCGCAATTCCTGCGAAAGAAGCAGACGAACTTGCGCTCCGGATTAGAGCCCATACGCCCAACATTTCTCAAAGGGGCACTGAAGTCCTTTTCGAAAAAGGTAGTTTTTTTATCTTATATTGTTTAAATAGTGTTAGTTCCCACATATACCAAGTCCTACATTACTAAGGGCCGGTTGCATCAACGCCGCTTAGCGCAAAGGGGAGCTTAGCCGGGAACCTAAGCTAAGTTTCGGTTTCGTTCGGTTGCACCAAAATCGCTTATCGCTAAACCTAGCACTAAACTACGCTTATCGTAAGCGCTCAACATTGGGCGCTTTGCTTTTGGTTGTTTCTTAATCCTGGATTTAAAACATGGCGGCTGGTTTGTGGCGGTCGACGCGGTGGACGAAATTGGTTGTACAAAGTGTTTTAGGCTACAACAGCGTGAGAGTCTCGACAGAACGGCCTTCGATTGTGACAAGGATGCAAAATATTGTCGCGTGAAGTGTTTATCGACCCCTGTTTTCAAGCTGGATCTCCACTCTCAGTGCGTGTTAGCCCTAACCGAGATACGTACGGAGCTGTGGGGCTCACGTCTGTCTTCACGTTGGTTATTCTGTCAACGAGCTTATTCGTATGTATACCTTACTGATTTTCGCATAACTGTAACGTATTATTATTTACCAGCTTGTTTATTTCTACTCGCAACGCATATCCTTCAATCCGATGAGCGCGTTGATTAGTGGCAGTACATGATCTCGGCGATCAGCTGATTGTCGACCCTTCTGCCGCTTGCATCAGATTGCGGCGCTTTTAAATAATAATACAGCGAAAAGTCAATTTCTCTTGTTTTCTGAGTTTCGAGACAATCTTCTGTGAATTTTCCTTGTCTCGCGAGTAGATTCTTGGCTTCAGAAAACTATCGTTCCATAACCGTAACTTTTCTGGTGATCGCGCTTTTTAGGAATATTTTCCTTTATATCTTTCATTCGTGGCAACGACAACTTCTATTCGTGGCGACGACAACTCGACGACTTCTATTCGACGATTTCCGGGCATTTTCTCAGCTGCCGTGGCGAGTTCGTCACTGTTTTGAACTTCATCGGTCTCAGGCATGACTTGATTTTAGTAGTCATCTTACCTGCCTACTTATTCTCGATGATGTTTTGTCTTCAGCGATGTAGCGCGTAGAGCGTCCTTCTCGCGTTCGGTGAGACTTGGGGCCCCCGATGGCTCCTTTATCTCAAAATATGAGCACGAAAACTACTGTCACTGTCAAAATATTCTGTTATCAACCGATAATAAACACACAATCACAGATGTAAAGAGCATTTGTGTTTATTTAAAGCGTTGACTCCTGTTTTTGAAAAGTTAAGCGAAAAAAAATGATTGAATTTGGAGACTTTTAATTCGTTACTCACCGAAGAAGTACAGCGAAAAGCAGACGCCGACGACGGCTACTACAGCAGGTTTTTTATTTAGATCACGAGATTCCTCTCCGCCAATCGTATTCGTTCCTCTGAGCGTTTCCTAGTTCGCTCTGTTTGTCCCTACATTCCCTAGGCAAATCCAGCATTTAGCTAGGGGCGCGTCTGTAAAGCCGGGTTAACGTTGGTGCAACCGGAATTTAAACCCGTGCTTACCCGAGCTCGGTTTAGGGCGCTAAGCCGACTTAGGAAAGAGCCGCTTTGTGTTAAGGTAAGCCACGTTGGTGCAACCGGCCCTAAACCCCCTACTTATCTCAGGCAGACATGTACAAATTACTCAAAAAAGGTAGTTAAGTTAAGTTACTGAGTATCGACGCCAAAAGTAATTGGAGTAGAGTAGAAATTACACATTTGTAATAGTAATTGAGTAAACTACTAACTACTGTAAAAAAGTAGCGAGTTACTTTGAAGTTACTTTCGAAGTTACTTTTTTATATTTTTGTTGTAGCAAAATGAACAGCAGTTTTGATTCGTGAAAAACTTTGCGAGCCTGAAATAAATGCAGTCCTTTTATGACTTGAGTTTTCACCAAAATAGTTTATTCGCTCGCAGAAGCAATTTACTTTCGAAGCTATTGATAGGAGAGTTTTCGCCTTTTCCTACTAACAACGTCCCCAGCTAAGCTAAAAAGACGTTCCACCGACGCGCTGGATGGAACGGCAGCGTTGAGTTTGAGAAGCAGGCTGTGCAGGATTGGGTAAGCGAGTGTTGGCATCTTAGGTGTCCATGACGAAACATGTGAGGTTTGCCTCGTTTGGGGGTTTGTATAACAAACTCTCCTCCTTTTGTCTTTTTCTTCGGCAAGTTGAGATTGTTATGACTGGCCCCTCTTTACTCCCACGACGCTTGGAGATTACGCTGAGCGAGTGCACCTGACCGTCAAGGGTTCAAGCCTCACGCAACGACGATGAGATCATCCGGACGACTGCGCGTCTCGTTGCAGTGCTAGCGCTGCAACGAGGCAAACCTCACACTTTTTTTTTTATTTACCAGAAGATGAAACGAAGTATACTTCGCCGCTGACGCCGGGTCCAATAAAAGGAACTCCCAAGGGTGACTCGTAACCCTGGCCGGCGACTACGGTATTCTGACGCGCCTGACACGCCTGACAAGTAAATCGTTTTCAACAAAGAGGAGGTCTCCCTGTCATGGAGGGTCGGAAGGGCTCGAAGGATTACGTGAACAAGCATTGACGCTCGTACAGTTGCAGCTGGAAGCGGGAATGTGCTCCCATGAACGGATTATCCGTGTCTGCGTTTCTGTGCATCCGGCTGTGCAAGCGAGTGTGCGCTGACGACGAGGCGACGATGGGAACAGGCACCCAGCTGCGAGGTCATACCAGTGGCGCCTCCCGTAGAACCCCCAAACCGCTTGAGTCAGAACTCGCAAAGGGCAGGCAACATGGAAACAACAACAACCTTCAGAGTGCGCCCGTCTTTGCTTGCACGGTTGCAGCTGAAGGCGCGGCGCCTGCGTGCATTACCGGATTAGGTCAATACCCGACCAAGGCTTGTTAAGCATCTCTTCCTGCGTTCGTGCGCGTCGGTGTTATGTTTTGGCTGCTCATCGCCACCTTGGCCCAAGGACGCCTGTGATGCATTTTCTACGGCTGCGAGGGGGCCCCTTGTTCGGGAAGGCCACTTCATCTGCCGACGATTTCGAAAGTAGTTAGTAATTTGAGTAGAAGTTACCTGAAAAATGTAGTTAAATTAAACTACTAATTACCCAAATAAAGTTGTAATTGAAAGTTAACAAGTTACTCGGAAAAGTAGTTAAACTACAGTAGTTTGAGTAGAGTAGTTGAACTACGTCCAAGTCTGATCTCAGGGCAATAGAAAAACATGTGGACTCTTTTTTCTCGCGGACTACATTGCGTGGACCAATGAAAGCTCTACAATACGCGCAAATTCCGAATGATTTTATTATAACTCGTTTCGAACTTGGATTTATAGGTACACATTCGGATAAGACGCTTATTTTTCTCCGCGGGCGTAGCCATCGCTTCCAACTCGCAGAGAAGCGCCCTTCGCCGACCCCCTTCCCTAGGAATAAAATTCTTCCCAAAAAGGGCGTGTCGCAATCTTTGAACACGCTTTTAATTAGGAAATAAGCTACGCACGATTGTGGTTTCGGGTTTGTTGGGATGCTTAGAGCGTCTAGATTGAGTTGTCACCACAAAAGGACGATCTCAAAATCGACTTCAGTGTCCCTTTAGCGCCCATGGCTAGCGCCAGCGCCCATGGCTAGCGACGGCGAAGCACTTCCTATTGCGGAAGATTGGGTGAAGTATCAGAAAGTATCGATAGCAGCAAATATTGTCGGAAGGGGAATGATTCGAGGCCAGAGCTGCCGCTAGGACGATCACAGCACGTCGCAGAAACCAAAGCGCACGATACACACATCTGTCACCTCGCAATCTCATCCAATAGTAATCCCTCTTTCCCCGTCCCCAACCTGGAACTGGCTCGCCCCCAATCGACGGTGTGGTTAATAAGTTCCAGGCTTCCTTTCTTTTCAACACTTCTCTCAGATGCGGCGCCGCAGGCCCTAAAGGTATAGGCCACTTGCCTTTCTACGGCGCGGCGGTTCTCCTGAACCAAAATAATATTATTATTGTTATTATTATTTATTATTATTATTATTATTATTTATTACTATTATTACTATTAATATTATTATTATTATTAGTATCACCTATCGATTCTCTGTGTCGTGCAGTTTCACGGGTGGGCAACTGCGCTCGAGCTCATCACAGAACTGCCACGTGGAGTGTTCGTATACAGCGTTGACTCATCTTGTTCTACACTTATTCGAGAAGTGCGTATTGACTGCTGTCTGTGTTGCATTACCGCTGTGTACTCGCCCTTCCCTAATAATGAAATGTGCCAAATGTGCTCGCGCTGTGCCGGAAGATGGCAGATCCCTGACGTGTGCGTCTTGCCGAAGGGGTTACCATCTTGGTAAGTCCTGTTCCGGCGTCGCAGACGTTCGCGGGGATGAGCGCTGTCAGGCGAGACACTTGGAAGTGCTCCACTTGCCGTACAGGCGCCACCCTCAGAGCATCCGATGTTAGCGGTGACGTTTCAGTAGATGACTCCTCCCGTACCGACGGCAGCAGGGAGGAGATTGTAGATTATGCACCTTTCACCAGTCAGCTGGCATCAATCAATGCCGCTCTTAACCAGCTTCTTTCGTTGAGGGAGACGCTGTTGCCTCTACCATCTAAGGTTGATCAGTTGTAAACCATTCTGTCGAAGAGCTTCGCAACACGGTCCAAGGATTACAAATGACCGTTGACTCTTTTAGCTTGAAGTGCGATTCCGTGCTCGCTCTGGCTATGACAAACGAGGAAGCAGTTAAAGAACTTCAAAAGGAGGTTAACACGGTTAAGGCAACAATGAGAGAGCAGTCGGAGACCATTGAGCGACTGAAAGACGAGCTTAATGACATGCAACAATACAGTCGTCGTTCCAACATGGAACTGCATGGTCTTCCGCTCTCTCATGGTGAGGATCTAATGAAGGTCATAAGCGATGCTCGCTAGGCCACTTAACCTTCCAACACCTCAGTCGTCAGATATCCTGGCAATTAACCGTCTGACCAAAAAGCCGGACTCAGTTCCGGTTATTTTGATTCGCTTCACCTAGGTCACCCTAAAAGACGCTTGGATGACGGCACGTGGTAGACTCCACAGGCTGTGCCAGTCAGAAAACCAACCAAAGTTATTCTTCAACGACAACCTTACATCTGCGAATAAGGAGCTTTTTTGGCTGGCGAGGACGGGGGCCAAAGAAAAAGGATGCCGTTTTGTGTGGACCAAGAACTCTAAGATTTTCGCTAGGAAAGCCGAAGGCGCGCCAGCCATACGAATCAACACAAAAAACGACCTTCTGCTACTGGAGTAAAACATGACAACTTGTTTTTCTGTTCCAGACATTAGTTCACTTATTCAGCTTTTGGGCCCTCTTTCTAATAACTCTTTAACACTTATTCATGTAATATCCGAAGTTTGCGTAAACACTGGGATAAGTTTCGTGCAGTAATTAATACCTCTACCGCGTCGATAGATGTTTTCGTTCTAACTGAAATTGGTGTGTCATATTTGCAATGCAGTCAATTTATTCTCGACGGATATAAAGAGTCATTTTACACCCGTGATCATGGTAGAGGTGGTGGGATTGCTACATACGTTAAAGATAAATGGTTACTATCGCCTCGGAGCATATCTCTTGTCCATGCAGAAACACTGGCTGTTCAAATTTCTTCGTCAGGTTTTTCATTATTTTTGTTAGTGGTTTACAGGCCTCCCTCAAAAAATGTTTCGCTCTTTCTTGCTGAACTAGATGCTGTGCTTAACCAGTTTCGTTCGGAAGGACAATTTTGCGTCATTGGCGATTTAAATATTGATACTCTTAAACCTAATAAATCGATAGTTTGTGATTATCTGACTCAACTCTCAAAATATGGCATTGAAGATATTATCACCTTACCCACTAGAGAAGAACGTTTGGTTGAAAAATTAGTAGTTTCCTGTATTGACCATATCAATATTCGTTCTGCGGATATGTCTGTAAAATCCGCATTAATTACTCATAAACTATCCGATCATTACTTTGTTGGATGTCGTTTAGACGCTCAGGCAACCGAAGAGCAAGGAACCAAGTGGGATTGTTCGTGTATTTCAATTACGGATACGGTAAAATTTGATGCTTTGGTCGCTGCCTTTGACTGGAACGAACTCTTGATGTCCGTAGAACCTTCCAATGTTTATAAAGCTTTCGTCGAGGTTTTTCAATCCTTTTAGTGTGCCGCCAAGAAAAAGGTTAATTTCAAACGACGGTCTTATAAGCCATGGTTTAATTCTGATATTATGACTGCAATCAAAGAAAAAGATACCTTGTGGCTACGTTTCCGTCGTTCACCTAACAATTTGCAGTTAAAAGCAGAATATCGAAGCGCTCGGAACAAAGCTAATGCAATTATACGGTCTGCCAAACGATGCTACTTCCAGCGAAGATTCTTCGAGGCAAAATCGAATCCACGTGAAACATGGAAGTTGATTAATTCTCTTACAGGGCGTGGAGGAAAGGCTTCGCTTCTTGACTCCCTTCAAAAACACGTCGGCACAGATCTGCAATCAGTAGTGAACGACTTTAACAAACTTTTAGCTGCGTCATCGGGCTTTGCGAGAGACAGTGATTTCAAACCGCTTGCCTCGAGCGCAAGTATTAGTGTCTCAAACTCAGCGTTTCTTCCTCTTCTCACGATAGACGAATTACACTCCCTTTTGTTTTCTTTAAAACGCAATAAATCTCTTGGTGTTGATACAATTCGTAATATTGATCTCTGCCGAAACTTTGGAAATGTTCAGCACGTACTTCTTAGCATGATGAATGAGTTCTTGGTCTCTGGCGTCATCCCAATTGAACTAAAAACCGCACTTGTGAAGCCTGTTTGCAAGGAAGGATCGCCTAACAAGCCTGAGTGCTATCGCCCTATTTCTATCTTACCTTGCATTGGGGAGATTTCGGAAAAGCATTTGTATCTTGTAATGTCCAGCTTCATTGAAACTTCCAACATCCTGTCGCCTAACCAGTATGGTTTTGTTGCTGGAAAGGGCACTCAACCACTGCTGGAAGATTTTTCTGACCTACTACACAGTGCTTTTGATCGAAACGTATGTTCATGTGCAATTTTTCTTGATGTCGCCAAGGCCTTTGACACGGTCAGTCATAAGATGCTTCTTTTTAAACTGCAGAATTACGGTTTCCGTAGACCATTTATTGCATTGCTTAAACAATTCTTTCTTGACCGCTCACAAATCGTATCTATAGGAAATTTCAAAAGTGCTAGGCTGATGCTAAAAGCCCGTGTGCCCCAGGGACCGGTTTTGTCTTCATTGTTATTTAATCTTTTTGTTAATGATATCTCAACAAGGCTCACTAGTTGCAAAATTTTTCAGTATGCTGATGATACCTTACTTGTCTCTAGTTACATTAATTACCGCCATGCTGTGCAGTTATTGCAACATGATTCTGCACGACTAATGGACTGGTTTTATGACAATTCTATTACTATTAACACATCCAAAACCAGACTTGTTTGCTTCAGGAATCCGCTCAAGAGTGTAGAATTGGACTCATCATTTCTGTTACACAGATCCAGCTGCCTTGATTGTACATGTAGTTCCCTGAAATATGTTGACACTGTTAAGTACTTAGGCATATTTTTTTATTCAGATTTGTCGTGGTCAACGCATTTAACCCATGTTTCCGGCAAGCTTAGCAGCGTGTGCTGCTTACTTTAGAATAATAGGGTGTTTATGCCATTTGCCGTAAGAAACTCAATTGCTAATGCTCTTGCTTATAGTATACTAAGGTATGGCATCACATTATTTGGTATCTGTGCAGAAATATGGCAAACTAAAATTGACCGCATCCTTAGGAATTTGTTAAGAAGTGTCGGTTATCATTTGAACTTGCACCAGAAGCTGACATCTTCGAGGCTGTACAACTGCCTAACTTCCATTCACTTTTGTTTGCAATGTGTTGTGCTTTCTCATTTCTGGTGTAGCGAATTTAAACATCCCTTTGTGCCCCGCAGACATTTACATACCTCTGATCGCTTCATTATCCCCCGGTGTTTCACAAGATATGGTAAGCGAGAGCGCTCTTATTATGTGCCATACATTTTTAACAGACTCCCCAACCACTTCTTTGAAGCTGCAAATAGGAGAAAATTGAAAAATCTATTGGACAGCTTTACGCTCTAAGAGTCTAATTCATTGTACAATTTCACTAATATACTGTTGCGTGATATTTTGTATCTAATATGTTTGCTGGGATAATGTGAGGTGATTATTTTCTGTTTCTCGTATAGTGCGATACATTTTTTAAATGTGTGCCCTACGGATTTCTTCTGTGCAATCTGTGACACTCCATTTGCTGGGTTCTGTCCTTGAAGCCTCTACTGGCTTCGACCGACCCGTCACCTTATAGTGTTATGAAGGTATCTAAATAAATGAAATTAAAAAAAAAATTATAATTATTATTATTGTTATTATTAAGCTTTCTTTGTGTCTCTCTCGCTGGAACGCGTGTGAAACGTTCTGTTTGTCGTTTCTCTACTCTAAAAAAAAAAAAAAGTTTATTATTTTTTATTTGTTTATAATGAATGAAAGGTGCGCATAAAATTCATTTCCATCGTTATTAAAAAAATATAATGCGACATCAGTTTTGCTTTTATTTCGGTTTCAACTGCCTTCGTTTGACGCGCATCTCAACTGGGTTGTTATGCCCATGTAGCGTGTAACACCGGACAACCTAGTTGAGCTCAGTGACAGCTGGAAGATCTCAGCGATCGTTGGCTTAATGGCAGTTGAGGGCTATAGTGTAACTAGGGTATTGAGGGCGTAATATTTAAATCAAGGGATGGCAGTACTTGGGTAAGTTTAGGAACATTCGGAATTTGATTTGTGCTACAAGGATTGAATTGCGATCTGCATGAAAGCCCTGGTGACGTGCATATATTGACAGTGAAACAGAAGGAGCGCCGATAAACTCATCATCATCATTTATTAAACCTTGAATGCCCTTACATGCATTCCACAAGATGCGGGAACAAGTTGAAGAACATTGTTATATAAGAAAAAAAAAACAGGAAAAATGCTCAGTTTTAGGAAAAGCAGCTAATTAAACGGAAAAGAATACATAAATAAAACATTTCTACAAACACGAATCGAAGTTGATGTTGTCGCGGATGGAAAAGGCACGAGGAGTGTAAACTGAAAACGAAAGGTTTTATCGGCGAACTTGTGCCAGAAACGAAAAGAAAAAATGAGAGTCGAAGCAGCCGCAGCGAACGTCGCGGCGTCAGCGTGAGGGCCCCTACGCACATATTCCTTTGAGAGCGTTTGAGTGCGTTTGACTGCGTTGCGGCTGCGAGAAACCAGGACATCACTGCCTCTTATGTCGTGCCAAGCTGTTCCTTGAATTGGATTCCACGCTTCATACGAAGCACAGATGTGTCGGTAACTCGCTTTCGTCTCTCGACGCAACGCATCTCAAACGCTCTCAAACGCGCTCGAAAGCGACTGTGCGTATGGTTCTTGACAGCTGGCTGAAATGAGAGAGTGAGTCGGTGTATCGATCAAACGTCTGCATCCATTGGGAGTCAGCTCAGTACAACCGGCTCGAGCTTTTATTCAAGAGCACGCGCCTCTAACGCGGCTGCTGAGAGAGTACCGATACATCCGGTCTTTAGAGAGCACACAGAAAGAAGAAAGAAAAGAAGACAGTGTAGCAAATAAAATGAAAACAATACGAAAAATTTTACATTGTTAAAAATCATGAGAGTTGTTGAAATGCTTCATCGTAAGTTAGCCGATGAGGTTAGCGTTTATTTCTTGCTGTCCTTCTTAGTGGTTGCGACGCATCCGCTTGAGGATCGCAGGGGTCCGAGGATGAACTTGGGAGTGGCGGTGGTGGTAGTGTTGGTTGTGACAGACTGTCGTCATCAAGACTGCTAAATGTCTCAAGTGTTCGGAGCAAATGACGACAGTTTCTCCGGTATATTTTGTTGCGTTCTGTACGGACGTAATACGAGCGTGGCCCGGCACAGTGAGTGCCCCTTCCCTTTTCATACCATCTGCCTTTCCCGCGTAGGCGAACGACGTCACCTTTCCTCAGGTCGGCCAACGATGCTCCAGGGGGGCTATGTTGCGCTTTTTGGACTCCCAGGAGACTAGGGAGAGGGAAGTGACGTCAACAACGCAGCAAATGCAGATTGGAAGTTGATTTTGTTTTCTTCTGTCAACATCCAATCTGCGTTTCTCTAGTTGTTGACGTCACTTCCCTCTTCCAAGTCTCCTGGGAGTCCAAAAAGCGCAACATAGCACCCCAGGTGTTTCATTTTGCTGTTTCTTGCTCACAGTATCCCCAGGAGGCGATGAAAAATCAGAAACTTGTGTTCGCAGTTTTTTTTTTTCGAACATCAAATCTCTCGGAGACCATCCAACTGCCAAAGTATAACAGCGGTAACTCAATAGACCCGCATACAAATCGTCCCCCATGGACGTCATCGCATTTCTCCAAAATTCGTCTTACAATTTGCGCTCCTTTTTCAGAGAGTCTGCTGGATTGTGGTAAGTGTGGGCGCAATGTACGTGCTTGAGGTAAGAAACTCTTGAAAAACACTTAAACTCGTATGAAACAAATTGGGGACCATTATCTGTACAAACATTTGCCGGTATACCATGCCTTGCAAACCAAGGCGACAATGTACTGACGACCGTTTGAGAGCACGTGTCTTGAAGCCCTTCAACCTCTGGGTAGCTTGAACAGGCATCATACTCCACTCAGCAAGAGTGACCTCCGTAGGCAAACAAATCAATACCGACACGATACCATCGGTATGAAGGGGCTTCTCGCATCATTAGTGGCTCGCGGGGCTACAGATACGAGGGGCGTTCATAAAGTTCGTATTATTGTCACAAAGGATTAGAGATTCAGCAATCAAACTCGAGTAGGAGTTGACACTTTCTCTACATATTCGTTACCCACTTTTTCTAGAGATGCACCACATGCCGGAGGCCATTGTTATAGAACTCCTCGTTTTGAGGGTTCAGAAATTGCTCCACTTCAGCAATCACTTTGTCGCCGTCCTTGAAATGATTTCCTCTTATATGAGGAAAGAGAAGATAACAACAGAGAGTGCTGGGCGTCGAAATCGGCTTAACAGCATGATCGTACGCTGGGGCGAGACTAACTTCAGCTCGCCACGCTGAGCACCTTTTGTACCCGCGTGTGTCTCTGGAACATTCGGCATAAAACGTTGGACGCGTAGAACATTTGTAACTCGATCAAACGAGAAGGTTCTCAAACTTACGAGAACGCCAAGTAGAAAAGATGTATAAATAAAAGAAGATTCCGCTCCCTGGAATCGAACCCGGATCCTCCACGCGACAGCCAAGCACGCTAAGCACTCGGCCACGCGCGCTCTTTTTTACTTTTTTTCTTTATTGCCAGGTTTCGACCACAACAAAAAAAAAAAAGCACTGTAAAATGTTAAAAATTATGTGGGCCCTACAGTGGCCAACATGGCGGGGTTAAAATTAACTCAAATGCGTCACACTTTACAGCACGGGTAGCCAGTCAAGCACACAACTTTGGGACTTACACACCTATAGACGCTTTCAGGCAGCTGTGCATGGGCGCCGCCATAACCGACCTTCAGTTTTTGTTTCTTCTTATTTCGTTCGCTTCACTGCATCATTACCACAGTGGGTCAGGTCATTGCCATTTTAGATTCTACCGCGTCCTTCTCCCCATCACAGGCCCTTGTGGAGACTCGTCAACGCCCGCTTCAGTGGCTCGGCATCCTCGGTAAGACAAGAGAAGGTCGGCTATGGCGGCTCAATTTGGCGCGCGCTGAAAGCGTCTATACGATTAGCCGCATCATTTCGCAAAAGCGCACGTGAACCTGTTTTGCGTTAATTTTTGCATGGCACATGGCCATGCATGACTTCCAAATGCTATAAAGCCCCGCATAAAGAAATAAAAAAAAAGAGATTGGACGGGACGTTATTGTTGTTTTCAACGGCTAAGTACCGAATGCCATGTGGGTCCAAAGGTAAATCCTTCTTTAGCGTACGTTAGAAAATGTCCCCCCCCCCAAAAAAAAAAAATAAAAGAAGAAAAAAAGAACCGTCCCAGAACTCCAGAAAGACGTGCTCTACCGTCTCCTGTTTCTTGCACAAAAAACAATTCACCCCTCCCCCCCCCCCCCCCCCCCTGTGACAAGCAAACCCTTCTCCTCCAACCATGTCTTAACGGGGCGATGCAAAAATTTCTGTACTTTGCGCAAATACCGCTTAGAACAAATCCCTGACATTGAAGACCTATGAAACACGCGTTCGTTTTTCACCCCACGCAATAGAAGTCCCAGAAAAAAAAAAAAAAAAAAATTAAAGAAAAACAAGCAGCGTTCGCATCCTCAACTCGCAGCTACTCGCAGCCAGAACAAGCGGCCACGTGATCTGGAGCCGAGTATATGCCGCCAATGTTGATCATAGCCACGCGCTGGTGTTGGCAAAGCACAGGACACGCGCTGAGTTCCAGACATTGCTATGGCTCGGCTATTGTCGTCGTTGCAGCGATTGGACACGGGCCACTACCCGAATGCTTCTCGAGCTAGCAATTATCACGAGCCCAAATTGAGTGCCCACGCAATTCTCGAATTTAATCTATGAAACGCATTCAAATATCGTCATTGGGGTGTACTGCGATCCCCACGTTACGTCATCAAATTTTGCAACGGAGAGATTGAATAAAATGATCGCTTTTGTCTCTGAAATTACACCGCAACAATGGAGTTTCTTGGCCAGTGGCGTTGCGTGCGAGTTTCCTTGAGTCCCACTAGAGCCAGTAAGCTCGTGTAAAGTGAAAAACATTCCAATTGAATATCGTTGCACCGCTCCTTTAACCGGCAGCACTCCGGCATGCAGTTTAAAGAAAAAAGATTTCACACAAGAAGGCACTGCCATTCTCTTCACGCGCTGCAGCACGTTTTGACCCGGGCCCGCACAACGGAACAGGGAGAGTAACATCAACAATAGGGAGTTTTAGTAGATCGTTTTCAAAGGCCCGCTACCGCTACGAGCGCGCGCTTCAGAGCATGCATCGAAGTGGTAGCGCGAGCTCCCGCAACGATTAGCGTGGCCTGAAAACACGATCTACTAAAACTCTCTAATGTCTCTATATAATGTTTTCCGCGGCACTTCACTTAAATATTTCATAGAAAAACGAGGGCCCAAAACTGTGTTGCTTGAGCAACCTCTCGCCAGTAGCCACGGATTCCCCCGGCAGGGGCGCACGCGGAAGAAAGAACGAACTGAGACAAAGCTTTGCCTAAGCGCAGCTGACACATAGTGTGAAGAAACCATCCTTCAAATCACGAAAAAAAAAAAAAGAAATCGGTTTACAACTTGCCTCAGGAATAAGTGCGCTAACGACAAGCCCCCGGATCGGAGACGCCGAAAAAGATTCGTTCGGCTAGTCCGCTCCCAGATCGATCCCCAAATGAAAACGGCGAAAACTCTATGTATTTTCTGTACGTTGACGCGCGAGCAGTGTAACACGTGAAGTACATACCACAATTTGCTGACAACAAACAAATTGACCTTGTAAGTGACTACGTCACAACATGGCGTCTGGGTCCAAACAAACCGTTGCTTAGGACATTGGTATATACTAATGCATGGAAACTCCACATGAGGCTAGATGTTTGCTTACAAGTTAGTAAATATTTTTTTGTAAGCAATCTGACTTCTTGACATTAAATTATGAAGATGTTCTTATCGTCTCAATGTCGTATTGCAACAATGAAAGCCATTTCTGAAGTATTACACTACGCTTTTCTTTGGTAGCAGACGACACGATAGATTTGCTGGCCGCTGTTGCAGCGGGCGTCTTCATTGAATTGCGTCGGTAAACGAGCTACAAAAACAAGTGCATCGCCATGGCCGTAGAGCCTCCGCAATGTGCGTTTTGTTTCTGTGAAGAACCCAGCTTCGTTCGGAGGGGTGAAAATGCCGTAAAATCAAACCACGTCATGCAGATCAGTTACGACGACGACCTGAAGTGCATTAGCGGTGGCGTAGTGCAGGCCAGCATGAGAAACAAATCGTACGCCGTCGAGGTAAGTCGTTTGTTATTATTATTATTTTTGAGGTTGTCAGGTTATTTAAGAATTGCATGTCTATCGCGATTTCGCAGTATTTTGCTTTTTCTTTTTCCCCTTGGTATACATCAAATTTCGTGGATGTGTTCTTTAGGTGAAGATCTCCATCAAACCCGCGATGCGAGTACAATCTGTGATAAACTCACCTTACGTTTTTTATCCAGTCCTTTTGCGCTTCGGGGTCTTGCAGAAATCTGAAGAAACTGCAAGAATCTTTCTCCACGTGATGGTTAGAACCACGTACGAAACACTATCCCATAGCGCGAGTCCGCAAACAAAATTTGGGATCTCAACCGATCGCCTGAAGTGCTTTTCTCACGGGTGCAATGCGATCTTTTAGCAGATCATCATCTGGATCGACGCCCGGACTTTCGATAAGCCAGATTTTGCATCGCACCACACTATAAATTCTTATAAGTGTCTGAAACTCATTATCTTTGGAACAAATGCAATATCAGAATATCGCCTTTATTCAGGTTCAGACGCCGGCGCCGGCTTGGCCGGTGGGCGTGTGGCAGACGGCATACTGCTTGCATTCGTCGTCTGCTGCAGGCATCTTGAGGACCGGAAGTTGCAGTCGTAAATATTTCAGAAACAAGCGATCAATGGCACACTTCTGTCGAAACATATATGACATTCAAGTTTTTCATATCTGTGATTTTAGAAGTTTAAATCATACTCCTGATTTTTGCACGGTCGGGCTTTCGTAGCGAAACCTAGCCACGCGTATTTTTCCATAACAATGACCCTAGCAACGGTTTGTTTGGACTTATGACGCCACACTTACGGAGTCAATTGCACACCGTGGCACGTGCAAACATTGACATATTCTTGCCCTTCCATCTCTCGGCTTTGTCCCACAGCTCTACAGCCTGACTTCTCCAGTAATGCACACTATCACGATACGTTTCTAAAGGAACACCTAGGTATCTTGGAGGCGTTGCTACCCACTTCATGTTTTCAAATACGCTGGGCACTGAGTGCCATTCACCAAGCCAGAGGCCAAGACATTTCTGCCAGTTTACCGAACTGCTGCTATATTTGCAGAAAAGTTTAACAGCTTCACTGACTCGCTAATGCTGCCTTTATCTACACACAAAATGGCAACGCCATCACCATATGACAATACACGCACTTCACTCGACAGTAGTTGAAAACCATGAATGCTTTGGCCAGGGTGTCGAACCGAACCCAAACCCGAACCGAAAACCGGACCAAAACCGTTATCTTTGACCGAACCGGTACAAAACCGAAACCGAAATCGAACGCTTCGTATTGAACCCGAGCCGGAACGTAACCATAGTCTGATGTGGCGGTTACAGGTTGAACGAAATCGGTTCAGGACCAGTTGTGTCAATAATTGGTATTAATGGGAAAAAATGCGGGCGTATTTCTTTCTTGTATTGCCAGGACTAATCCTACATACTGTCAGATATTTTTGCATTTCGTTTTTATCACCTACGTAATAAAAAATACATCATCATCAAAAGCAGACACACAAAGCAACCGCGTGGTCAGCGAGCTCGCTCAGTTCCAACGAGGTAGAGGGGCTTAGAGCTATAAACCAGGGTTCGGGTCTGCACACGAAAGTGACCCCCATAAGGCCGCTGCCATTGTACGCAAACTGGACCACTCGTCACGTGACCAAACCAAATACGTGATGTCACAGGGAAGATGGCAGCGCCCAGGCAGCGGCTGGCCCCAGCTGGGCCGGAGCTTGTCGGATGCTTTGTTCGTTGTCGTTCGTCTCAACGAGTTGATTTCAGATGCGGAAGCCGTCATATAAGGCCGGTTGAAAGCGACTTCAGAGTTCAGCGTGGTGTCTGATGTAGGCATAACATGAAAATAGGGAAGAACGGTGTGCATTTCGCTGGTGACCGACGGGGATATTGCCACGAAAGAGACAATTGGCCCTGCGTTGCTTGGACCTCGGATTGATTCGGATATCGCTAGGTTAAATTTTAAGGCAAACGTTTCTGCGCTCTCGTTGACGATCGGAATCTTCGAGGTCTGCAGTGAAACGTGTGCAATGTATTTGGATACACAGTTTAGCGACGGAAATTGCGTGAGTCGTGCTTGGTAGTGTGCAATCGTGGTACCGCTTCGCTCAGATGACCGAAGGCTCACTTTGGTTGTGCGGCGTACCGCAAAGCTCCCTTGTAACTGGTAGTTCCCATGACGTGCTAAATGATGCTGTGCTGCTTCCCAAATTTTTCCGGCGTAGACGTGCACTTTCACGGAACACAGGTGTTGCAGTTGTAATTGATCCCGCTGGTCTGTCGCACGTTTCGTCGACACAAACGTTTCATCAACACTCGTTACACGAATTGCAAGCTGTATGAACATTTCATTGCGCGTGTTACCTACCCAGCCCACCCGTTCACGCCGATTTGCGGCGAAGTCTGCAGCGGCTCATTATCAGAAAAGTGGTCCCACATTTATTTCAGTTCAGTTCCTCCACGGCAGTCGCCAAACCCCTAAGGAGAGGATTTATTCAGACAGAATAATGCCGCTAAAGCAATGCAGCTTTTTTAGTGGTCAGGATAGACTCTCTTCTGTCAGTTTTGTTATATTGTCACGGATGCTTGCTCCAGTCCTATCTTCTATCAATATTTACTATTCCGGAAAGTTCCAGGCCATGCTCGGCTGTCATCGTATGTTCTGGTGGAGGGGCTGGGTACTTTACCCATAGCCCTTCACTCTGTGTGCACCCTGGCGGCTCCTCAGCCGAGTTGCCCGATAACGGGACACGGGTGGCGGACTACCCTGCGTCTTAAACCCCTGCGAGCCGTGAACCAAGTCCTATCCCGAGCCCGGCAGAACAACCTCAAGACGAGCGAGTACCACAAGAACGAATCTCGGAAATACCCCACGAAGAGCTTGAAATCCGAGCCAGTCGCTGCTACCAGCAAGAACCACCGGAATTTGGTCTCCTGCCAGAAAAACCGAAGCTGACTAAGCCAACAATGACAAACCTGTAGCAGCAAACCGCGTCCGCTCCCACCATTGTTTGTATGCCTGTCGCACCTCACACTCCGATGCCCTTTCGCGCAAGGTTTATGAAGACGTCGAGGACTGGATTGAACAATATGACCGTGTCGCCCGCCACAATGAGTCGACAGGCAACCAGCTCCTGCAGAACCTATACTTTTCGTCAAAGAAACTGCCAGGCATTGGTTCAAGAACCACGAATCCTCCTTAACGTCATGAGAAGTTTGCAAGATCGAGCTGAAGCGCTTTGTTCATCAGCCAACATCGACGAGAGAGAGCTGAATTCCTGATTCTGTCCAGAACACGGCCCCAATGAAAGTGTCACCGCCTTCGTGGAGGATGTTTGTGCCTGATCGAGCACCCACGTTGACCCTGATTCTGCAGAAGACGAAAAGCTAAAAATCCCATGTTCCTCATGTGAGGGACACCACCTTCGGCAGCCTTGTCCGCAAACCCCCCGACAACAGTCGAAGGGTTCAACGTGCACTGCATGCCCGAGCCTATCACTATCAACAACTTACCGGCGTCTCGACACTCTAGTCGTCCAGCTGCAACTTCGACGCCAGTCTCCCAGGCATCCGCAACATCATCCATGACGTTGTCCGGGAGAATATCAGGAAGCTACTTCCTGCCATCAGTTGCCCGGCTTTTATTTTGATTACCGAGATTGTTTCGGAACAAGTTTGACAGGCATTTCAACTGGAGACTTCTGCGAGCGAAGCGGCATCTGATGAACCGATGGCGACTTGCACCAGAATGCCGAAGCATTCCCAACATAGGGTGTAGGCCTGCGCTGAACAAAGTACACCGACAAAAACGGAGGCGTTGCGAATGATCGACCGAAAACCACTCTGCTACCACTGCATGAGGCCGGCCATGTCTACCGGAGCTGCACCTACCAATGAATTGGCCTGCCAGGGTTCGTGCCAAACGATCCTCGACCACGTCTCGAGGAGCGACCGCGGGAAATTGACGATTATCTTCAACGGCCTTTGTCCCTGGTGCCGACAGTACCTTGAAGCTCCTGATCTCCATCATCTTGACGGAAGGTAAGAACGACAAAGCAGGTGAGCGGCATTGCAATGACAGTTGATTTGGTGTCGGTTGTCGTCCAAAGACAATACCTAAAAATTGGCTGAAACAATTTATCTGTTTCCACTACACGAAGCACACAATTTCCAACTTGGAGTGAGAATGCTGCTGAGTGTCTTAAAGAAATAGAACTGTTGGTTGTTCTCAAAAGTGAACACCAAGCAACACCGTTGCCATACGAAACGTACACAAGTTGCAGTGGGCGCGGAATGCCGAAGAAATCGTCATTACAGAATAGAAGTGAAATGGCTTGGATAGCAAACAAACATTGTTGCCAGTCATCAAGTCAACTGTAAAGCAAACGGCACAGCCACGTAAGCAGTACATGTCCGAGCTTGCTCCATTGACGCAGAAGACTACCAGGAAAATTTGCGGATTAGGAGCCAGCCGTGCAGCTTCAGTGCATCAGATGTCAATGGTGGCACATGACGTACGATTACAAGACGGCATCAGTCAGTCAAAGTTGCCACTCGACCAAACTGAACACCGACGTGCCAGGAGCGTCATCCGACAACAAGGAGCACAGGTATTACGACTGAACGCCTGACACGAGACTGTCGCAGAAAGAACTCGTTACGGAACTATTTGCTAAGAATCAATAATTATATAATCAAGTGCAAATGGACGTATTTGATACACTAACCAAATAAACCTATTTCCACTCGCCTTTACGCCTTCAGTCGATACACCAAGAATTGTGTCCACTGCACGCGCTAAACCTTTTGAGGACAACTTGCATCTCCGGCTCCTCAATATTAATTAATGGGACATACCAGACTGGCAGACTTGTTGCATGGGGCTGCACTCGTTCCACCTCTCCTGAACTTAGGTGCATCCAAGAACCAACTCCAGTGATGTGAAAATGTTATTTATTAATTTATTCTATCCATTGGCCTTTGTAGGCATTGCAGAGAGGATACTTAAAACAACACACAGGATAATAACATCATAGCACACTGACATTAATGAGCACAAAACGGGCCCAGCTACCGAAAATAAGTACTACACTCGTAAGAAATAATTATTGCCGTAACTTGTTAATTGCAAAAACAAACACACCTCTGAGCATCTATGTGTTGATGCACTGTTATAGAGCAGGACATTTCCTATACGTAAAACACAATAGACAATTTTCAAAACCCCATCAAGCAGCATGACTGTCACCATTTTTTTTCGGCGTAAAGCACACGAATGGGCCCCAGTTCACGTCGAACGTTAATGCAGCAAGTCCAATAGGCGCTGAGCCGAGTTCACAGTGATTGCTCATATAACATTCTTGTCGTACAAATGCCTAAGGTATGAAGGCGTTGGGTAATTAGAGTAGTAGCCACTGTAATTCGTTATATACAATTTGGCAAACGGCGAAGGCTACAGTCTCGGTGAGCCAATATGCACATAGGAGAGAGGCACATGACAACATATCATCAGAGTGCTCACCTGCACAGATTTGTCATATACCTTCGCTCCGTCTCTCTGATTGGCTCGAAGGAGCTGTGGCGGTTGCCCTTTACCAAGTTACAACGAAACAAAGTATAGGCGGCCCACACTTTTGAAAAAAGTAGATTGAAAAGACTGAAAGGAATGGCAGTCAACATTTGGCAACAAGACTGCTCTTCGGGCAAGGGATGAACACAAATATGAGTCGTCTTGTCTAGGTAATTAGAACAAGTAAATAATTGACCAATTAATACAAGGCACTCTTGATGAAAAAAGTTATTGCTGCAATAAATCCTACGAAAGAGAAAAAAAATTGCAGTTAATCTTCTATTTCCGAGTTGCATTACATTTAACGAACAGATATGTGTGGTTCTATCTCTGGACGTCCAAAGAGTGGGGCTGCATTTTTTTTTAAAGATTCTAGATGTTAGAATGTTGGATTAGACAACCATCTAAGAGGAGTATGATCATGCACATGGAGGTTACTGTGGACTATTGATACCGAACGGCAAGGTAAAGCGCCTACTAATACTAATTTCTAAGGGACATCGGATGCAGCATTTTGTGCACTGATCAATCAAAGGCTTGCTGTGTCCTGTGTTCCAAGGGGACAAATAAACTGTTTTATGAACATAAGTAATGAACTTTTTTCCGAATGATTGGCTCCAATGCTTTTTAAGAGTTCGCGTGCACATCAATTAAGCAAACGCCAGCTTTCACTTCAAAAAGTATTGCGATCGAATGTAAAATCGTCGATTAGCACAAAAGGCTGAAGATCGCTTCCTCGCTAAACGTTGCTATGGTTATTCGGTGACGCAAGGCTCAAACAACTCCCCCAGGCCCTAACGCGACGTATACCTTTCGCTTCGATTCTCAAACATTTCAACGTTCAAACGAAGCTAGAAAAATGCGAATAAAATTGTTGATTAGCACAAAACGTAAAGATCGCAGGAGCCTCCTCGCTAGGGCTGAAACAAATTCCCCTAGGCCCTACGTCCAAAGCATACGTTCGCGTCGATTCTCAGACATTCTAACTATCAAATAAAGCTAAGAGAATGCGAAAATTTCATGCTAAAAGCACTCAAAGTTCTATCGATCCTCGAACACATCCGGGAATCCCAGCACCGGTACGGCGATACGGCTAATGCCGTCTCACAGGTATTAATATCCAGATAATCCAGAGCGATCTTGCGGAAAAAGGTATAAAGTCTCATTCTTTCATATTTTCCCATTATACCTGCGTCAGCGAGCAAGAAGCCCGAAATTGTCGGAAAGCAGCGGCACATCACGGCTACCGCGCGCCGAACGAACTGGCATCTGCCAGCTCTGGGCGCTGCCATCTTACCGGTGACGTCACGGCTCTTGTGAGGTCACGTGACGAGTGGTCAATTTCGCGTACAAAATGGCGGCAACCGGGGGGGTGCCACTTCCGAACTTCCGGTTTATCACTCTAAGCCCCTCTACCTCGTTGCTTAGTTCCCGCTTCTACTTAGGCATCTGGAGAGCTTCAACTTTACTTTGCTTCCTGAATTGACCCTGACGGCGCGGTATCGGCGTCGGTGGCGGCGATTTCAAAGCACCGCTTGGCCGCTTGGCTACGAATTGTTCAAGTGTCGGAGCGGATTGCGCCACTCTAAGCATGCAGGCCTACGCGTCCTCGAATGTTTTACCTAAAGATGGACCGCAGTTTCAGTCGATGAGTCATTTAGCCAATCGAGCACCAAGAGCGCACCACGTGACCTTCCGCTTGAGTTCAGCGACACGCTGAAGGAAGGTGGGACATGTACCGCGCGTCATCGGCAGCATAGTTTGCAGGGTCGTCTGTGGCCCATCGCAATGAAAAACAATCCTTTCAAGGTGCTCAGAGCTTACAAAAAAAAGAGAAAAACATGGGTTGTCGGAGGCAACGTTACTCGGCGAAGATTCGCCGACGCGCCGACGCGCCGCAGAGGGGGGAAGAAGAAAATGTTTCTTCGTATATTTTTTGTTGTAGGTTTGTCACACTAGCAAGGCCAGCACGCCGCCTCTTCAAACATTTTCTCATTTTGTTTGAAGTCCTCTTTCATCGCCTTCAACTGAGCATTCGAGAAACGTCGTTCGCTGGGGTGGCATTACCGGAACTTTGTTCGGTGGCTGACAGTTTCAAATGCGAGTACTGTCCCAGTATTAACACAGACTTAACGTTAACAATTCATGCAATGTAACTGGTTCTGAGTCTCTCAGACCGGGTCATTTGCATAGAGCGTCGTTTGCGATAAAAAGTCGAAGTGACAAGACAAAGCATCGCCACGAGATCTTTAGAACAGCGTTTTTCCGCCGGAACCCGAAGCGCTGTCAAGATGTAGTCACATTTCATTATACGTGCGAAATGTTTTAACCCGTGCCAAAACAAATACGCTTGGCCTGAATAACTTCTAAAATTCGTTTAGATACGACGCGAATGGTCTTTTAACATGGTTCATGTCGTCTCCGCACGGGCGGCCTCGTAATCTTCGCGCCAAATTGCTTCGGCCGTTCCCAAGCAGCAGACTACCGGCGATTGCTGCCCAACTTGCTGCGTCTTTCAAACCGTTTTGTGACAAGCACCTCACGGACGGGTGTCACGAATTTGAATGATTTTCTATAGTTTTATTTTCTATTTTCGCAAGCCACACCTGTTGACTATCGAGAGTTATCTGTTTGGCGCGCGAAGAAACCACCGACACCCTCTCGAGAGGAACTGGGGAGGGGTGCCCAGTCGGAGATGGGGCACCTCAGGGTTGTTGCCATTTTTGGTGCGTTTTAATGTTTTGCTATTTTTGTAGACAGACACCTTCCGCACCTGTTTTTGTTCGTTGGGAAGCTAGTGAGTAGAACTTTTTATGTAGAACACGGTGGGTGGCTTCCCCGTAAGGCAAGGTCGACAGCACGTTTGTCAGCATGTGAGCCTTGGACTAACCTAAGCGAAACTTTTGGGGCGCTAGTTGAGAGTGGCCGAGCTGGCCGGTGAGCCGCTCGATCGTCCTCCTGCTGCCTCGTGAGTTTTCCCTATTTTTCCTTTTTCTTTGTTTCGGGCTTGAGCTCTGTTTTTGCCTTTCTGGCGTGTCTGGCCTTTACTGACGTGTGTGTGCTTCGGTGTCGCCCCATCAATGGACGCGGTCGTCTTCATTTGCGGATGTCGACATTCAGTCAAGATTCGGAGTCATTAGATTGGATTGGGCGTTGAACAGTTGAGACTTCTTGATACTGGTGGTCTCTTTGTTTCCTTTCCTTCGGCAAACTTATGTTTAGAACTGTACGTTAGGGCTATCGTAACTCGGATTTTTTTGGGGGCTTATTCAGGTACATTTTGTTTTCTCCTATTTGTAGTTTTTACGGCGCAGCTGCCGGGTGGTTTTTTTGGAAGGTCGTGTTCGCACGTGTTTGGTATCGTTCAATCGGAAAATATTCCTGACGCGTTACTTTCGTGCCACCATGTGCGTCTGTTTTTCGTTTTATTAAAATATTGGTTTTGCTTTTATACCTTTTGGTGTCTCCGCCTCTCTGCCTAACTTTACACCCGACGTGAACATATCACCTGTCACCGGTTTAACATATACAAAAAGAGAGAGAGAAAAATTGAGAGAGCGAGGGCGTTAGTAAAGGGAAAACCAACGACCGGTTGCGCGACTATAAAGTTTGGATATCGTCCTCGGTTTCGTATTCTTTTAAAGGCTGTGGTGCCACGGTGGAATATTTTTGCTTGTTTCAGCACGTTTCTGGAACGCAATTTCAGCTCGAGTTTTAAGGGAAAGCACTTCCTGTAGAAGATTTCCCCCTTTTGCTTCGTCGCCCTCTTTTATTGTTTGCCCCAGACGCGAACAACACAGATAAGACACGCGCTTTGAGCGGCTCTTCTTTTTTTCTTTTTTTTTTTTTATGCCTCGCTCATCGCCAGTTCTTCCGAGCGACTGGTCACTTCTGAGGATTCGGTTCAGCTAGTGAGCCATTTTTTACTTCTCATTTTTCACTGCTGGCTAGCAGCACTTGCCTTCGACAGACCACTTTGAAGGTCACATACCGATCCCGCGCGCATATTACGCGTGATCGCGACTTCGTGGAGCGATTACTAGCTCGGATTTTCTGAATTCTCCCCCTCCTCGCGGCTTCTTAGATTCATCGCAACAAAAGACAGAAAAATCGGCACTTTTTTAACGTCGGCATTTACTCGGAACGTTCCTTACTAAAAAAAGAAACGATAGAAATCATGGCCCATAATACAATATGAAAGAATCATATGGCACGTTATATGCATTTTTCTCATAAAGCAACACAGAGATCAGTGTAATTGCTTACCTATGCTTGCTTCCGCATTTTCCATGTGCAGCTGCTCAGAAACAACATTGCTGTAGTTTACGTATTTTAGTTAATCTCCCAAAGAACGATATTTTAATTAAGTGGGCGTTGTTCTATATTATATAAATTTCTGAAATGTGTATGGTTTAATACGTACATGATAAATGAGAGTATGTTTTGAGCCAGCTGCAATCGTAATTATCTCATGAAAGAACCTACTTTTAAGATTTTAGCTCGTATGGGCCTTTCATATTGCAATAGATAAATGGTTCAGGTTAATGTGGGCTCACGTAGTTCTTTTTAAGTAAGGAAGCCCATAATATACGATCATGTTGAAAAAAGTATATATAGTGGTGGCGAAGGAAGCAAGGAGGTACAAACGCCTTGACCAGATGGAACAAATGAGAACGGGTTTATGTTCGTCATTACGTTTGTTCTTTTTTGGGGGGATTTTAGGTGATTTTCAAATATTTTGATTGGAAGAAGTGAAGAGAATAAAGCTTGGAAACAGAAACAAAATAAATTCAAATGAGATTTATTTTGGAATATCCTCAACCATGATGTAGTTCGTGTTCATCGTAAATTATATAAAATTAGTTACGTTTAACACTTTATTGCGTACATTATATGAAATAATTACGTTTAACATAAAAAACTGTGTACGCCCGGTTCGTAATGTATTTACTGCTACCAATGAAGTAATCTGGATCTCGACGCAAATAGAGAAAGATCTTAGGTATACGCAGCTAAACACGTCTCATTTTATGACATTTCAGGCAGCCAAGAGATGGCCAGGAATCAAAAAGGCCTATTAGAAAATTCTTGTATAACGGGCAAGCCAAAGTTTCGACCTGCGAGGTGGCTAACTGCGATGTTACCTTAAAAGGCGACCGTGCATCGAACTTTGAACGGCATCTGCAGCGACAACACCCTGATGGCATGGTTGAAAAAACCCCGAGACTGCGGGTAAACGACACAACACTAAAAAGTGTTTTAGAGACTTTTTATTGTTGTGTCGTTTACCCGCAGTCTCGGGGTTTTTTCAACCATGTGCAATGTACACCAGCTCGTTTACGCCCTTACATTTTGTTCATTAACCCTGATGAATACGAAGTTTTTGCGCGAGGAAAATCAACTCAGCATGATCCCGGACAAAATCAAGTCTCCAGCGCATCGAAAAGAACCAAGTATTCAAATCAACCAACAATCACTTCTCTGATGCAAAGTATCACTGTGCAAGTAAAAGTTAATGAAGCTACGGTTGTGAAGAACTGCGTCGAACTCTGCACCATCAACGGTAGACCCTTCTCGTTGATGGAGGACTCTGGATCTCGAGGAATATCAGATCCCATTCTTCAAGGCCTCGACTACAAAATTTCGATTAACGTAGAGAATATCCGCGAAAGGGTAGACGAAGCCGCCGAACGCTTCGAAAAACCATTAGAAAGGAATTAAAGGGGAAGATCATTTCACCGTCAAGGTGGACTGCGTCACTCGACTCCACGGATCACTGCTGGGAGTGAATATACATACAGTATCTTGACGGAGGGAAGATTGTTCTCCGGACACTTGCTCTGCGGGAAATGAAGGAACGGCACACGTCTGCCTACCTCAAGTCCACGATTTTCGATGCAATGTCCAAGTATGTTATCTCTTCCAAAGAGGTCTACAGCGTGACGACAGACAATGGGGCGAATCTAGTCAAAGCCGTAAGATGTATGATTGAAGGTCAAGCAAAAAAGAAATCGCCGAAGCGATATCTCCACATGAAGACTTGCTTCTATAGATGACAACGCGACAGATTCTGAAGATCCTGGCATGCAATTGGATTGTCGTTTTGGCATCCTGGATTATGATGGAGCAACCTTGCGAGGAATTAGGCGTGCTGCGCACACATTTCAGCTAGCTGTCGAGGATGCACCTAAATAAATATCAGTAAGCTTGACGCTTAGTAAAGCCTGCAATATCTGTAAAAAGCTGCGGTGCCCCACGATAATGATGATTCTTAAGAAACTTAATTAAAAAAAAAAACACTGTTGGATGTATTAACGAACTGGCACTTCACTCATGACATGCTCGAAAGACTACTCGAACTAAGGAGCTTTAGTGAAGAACTGTCTTCTACTAACAAAAACTTGATGATGAACCCTCGAAAATGGGACCGAATAACTGTCGTCGCCGCAGCCCTGAATCCCGCGAGAGATTCCACGAAGTTTTTTTCAGTTAGAGCAGTTGACTCTCGGGGACATTTATTGGGTCGTGGCTTAGGTGCCATATAAAGACATCGAAATCAACCTCTGCTTTCGGCCGCAGACTAGTAGAAGCCCCAAAGAAAAGAGAAACAATGTTTCTTGGCAACGATTGTTTCTGCGCTGGAATTTACTCAAATCCGAGGTACAATCTTTTGCTGTCAGTCGAAAAGGACGAAAGAGCGCAAGCTCACCTAAAAAAAATACGGAAAAACATGGGGAGATATACAGCTTTTAAGTCCCAGGTACGACCCCCAGGAAGCGTGCAAAAGGAACGTTAACGTAATTGAAAGCGGTGCTCAGGAAAGAGACGAACTCGACATGTTCTTAGAAGTCCAAGAAAGGTTGACGAAGACCGAACCGCGTGATTTCACTGCAGCGAGCAACAAAAAAAAAAAAAAAAAAAACGAAGGCATTTTTTTTTTTGTTAATGGGAGAATCACAAGCTTGAAAGATCAGGATCGCTAAACTCGTCAGACACAACTTTCTTCGTGTTATGACATAGCGGGGGGAGGAGCCGAAAGATTGATGCGAAGTTTTCTTTTCTCACAAACCCGCAGATCCGTCGATCTTCGTGACGTTTTTCATTGAAAGGGGGAAAAATACCTACTACTCCCTAGGCGCCGAGCTAGAGCAGTACACGGAGACGAACGTGGTTCGTATACGTATAATGTCAGGATGAAGATTATCAGCTGCGACCTTGATGGTCTCTAAAAAGCACAGCGGAGGCTTGGGTATTTGCATTCTAAAATCAACACCGTCGAACTTGATAGTCTGATATCGTTCTTATTTCCGCCGATAAAGCAGAATTTACTAAAAAGCGTCCCTGTCGTCCCTTTTATTTATCTCGGCCTTTTGATTTTGATCAGAGTGCAGCCCGACGTGGCTAGGTCACAACCAGCCGAGTAGCATTGTCCACCTTTGGACGGATTTCGCTTACAGGCAGTTGTCCCCCATCAGCGGGAGATTAAATCATTTTATGATAGACTTTCAAAGATAAGCCAAACTAGGATTAATTCTGCGTTCATCAACTGAAATAAGAGTAATGTCAGTTTGGTCAATATTGACAGTGATGTTTCGAGAACGCGAGGACACCAAGCTTTCATCGTACACAACCAAACGTTTCACCGTCGACTCGAACACGCACCATCAAATTTGTCGTTCACAACTGATCATCTTGACCCTGACGTCAAAGTTATGAACTATAAAAGGACGTCACTGAACGCGCCTACACCGTGGCCTGCACACAACGAGCCCTGGCACGAGCCTCTCGATTGAAAGTCTGTCATGGCCGCTCGTAAGTTCATGGAACGCGCCTCGTTTTAATTCCAGAATCTCTAGAACCATAATTTAGAAAATTGCACGCTGTGCTGTTTTTCGTCATCGCTCGGTTGGAACGCCTCTAAGCAGGGTTGTCGAAACAGAAGAACGGAGAGGGGGGCGATTCACAAAAAACGTCCCATAATGCAACGCGCGCGCCGTTACGCCGACGGCGACGCCGCTCAAGCTCGAAACGGACGCATAAGAGTTGCGCTCTAAACATTCGGGGGAAGGGATATCCCACTTCTTCACTACTATCACCCCACCCCCCCTTCTCTCTCTCTCTCTTTCCCGAACCATTTCTACGGCCCTTCCTGACCCCTATTTGAGTGTGTGTTTGTTTGGCTATACCTTCTTTTCCCTTTCCCCGGCTTTTTCTCGTCATTCCCCGTCGCCTCCTCATCTCTCAGTCATTACCGACGCCTCTATACACAACGCCTGTGGGGGACCCCGGTGACGTTGTTGACAGTGGCGGAAGATGAGCTCTAAAACCGCATACACCGCGCACGGCTCCACAATATCACAAAGTTTAATCTTCGCCTCGATTCCGAAGCGAAGATTTTGGCCTCAAATAACTCCTTCCCAAAGTTGTGAAACGTCACTTTGTCGTCAGCAATAACTTCCACAAACGACGATCTTGCGACGAGAAAGTTCAGAGTATTTACAGCCTTCCTAGGTACAATTTACCTTTCATTGACTCTATCGCGGCGTAGGGATGTAGGGACACGCGGGCGCGACGTCATCAGTGCAGCCGTTCAATCGGCTGGCCCCACGGTGTTGCTCGCGCGCGCTCCGATGAAGCTCGCTACAACTTTGTGCCCGACATTCTCGCTGGAATTTGAGCACCGAGAGAGCTTGGATGATTGACATCTCGTCCCGCGTGACGCCAACGTCGCGGGAGTCCAATCAGCACGCTCCGCGAACTTCGTGCCCAACTTTGTGTTTGACGAGTTTAGCGACCCAGAACTCTATCAGCTTGCCAAGGTTGCTCTAGCAGCGCCAGCTAAGCAAGTCAGCCAAGTGCAACCCTTTTCGGGTCTCAATTTTGTTCTTTCACCGCTTCGAGCCAACTTGAACAAGTCGACGATAGACAACATCATGTTAATCCGCGCGAACAGAAAGGTGCCTTTAGTACATATAACTCTGTGAACCGTCATAACACGTAAACGCTATAGTGGGGTTTGATCAAATATATTCCTCCTTGGCTGTAGAATAAAATAATTCCAAATAAATATAATGATTTCAGTAGGTCCCCGCTTTTTGTGTAATTTATTTATTTATTTGTTTAAACGCTTTAAGCACATCGGGCGGTATTTCATAAGAGATGGGTTACAATGAAAACAGGTAACAAACTGGTAGCAGCGCGCAAACAAAGACGGACGCAGAAAAGAATAGACAGGAGTAGCGCTGGACTTTAACTGAACGTTTAATGAAAAGAAAACACAAAGGAAAACAACCAAATCACCAGACCGTCACTGTATCAACACGTGCTCAAAAAAGCTATTCATTTTTTATGTAAATATATCGAGGTTTGGCTGACGCATTGGACTCCTTTTTTTCTTATCTTATAGGCTTCCAGCATTTCGTGTGCAGTTTTGTCAGCCCCTTCCCCAAAGTCTTGATGCTCTCAAATTTCGGCACACTCAAGCACGTGACGCAGGGTAAAGGAGGGTGGCCTCCCGAGGTTGACCGCAGCGACAGTGCGTGTTCACGTGCCCGGTCATTGACACATCGGCCAGTGTGGTCGATGTATACACGACCACAGCTTAACGGGATTCGATAAATTACTCCAAATGCGCATTCGACGTACCTGTTTTTGTGTTTTGCGGCACATTTGTTTCCTCTCGTTTCCCTGTCGGCCACTCTGGGACATAGCTGCTACATTTTACTGGGCGCCGAAAACAGGTAACATGTCTAAAAAACACGTGCGTGCAGAGCAAAACGAACAAAAACATATAGAGGGCAAGCAATAAAGCTCGATACCTTTTTACTGTTTACAAAATTACTGCCCGGCGTGCCATTTTCACAGCCCAGCACGTACGTGTTCGTCGATTCGTAAAGCGAGCAAAGCACGTGCTATACGCACGAACACTGAAGATGGCACCGGCAACAAGCTCTTTTTCGGAAAGGTCTATAGACCCATCCCAAAATACGCCCTCTTCCGGCAGAGTTTGAAAAATACTTCACAGATTCGTGTGCAAACGACACAATAAAAAAGTAGAGCCGATCGCTCATATATAGTTCCCTTAAGAACAGTATTATGCATGTAATAGCCTTGCCACATTAATGGTGTCTTTTGCGCACGTCACTTTGCAGGGTTTTCAGATCTGCCTGAAGAGGGAGTAGTTTTGGGGATGGGTCTATTGCTAGTATCTCGTGCCCAGAAAAGGCTGCAGGAAGTGCTCGGTCAACATTCAAAAATCGAGTTACCGGTTCCCGCTTATTCAAACCGGTAAACGGAGTGATCTTATGTGCGCTACCCTACACCGGAACCGAACCGGAACATAATACAATGTTACTGTACCCGAACCGGAAACAAACCGAAATAATGACCGGTTCGACGTCCTGGTATAAACAACTAACGGATAATTGGTTTCAGCATTAGAGTTTTAGTAGATAGTTGCGATCATACTCACGATACCCCCGATACGGTGCTTGAGCAAATACGGCGGAGTATCGATTTCGTTATCGGAGTCATCGGAACAATCTACTAAAACTCGCTATTACACTGAGAAAGCCTCAAGCACTCGGACACAGGTCTGAAGACAGTTTCGAAATGACCAGTGCTCGCGAGACAAAAATATTCACAAAATACACAAACAGCCGAGTCACAACGTACGTGGGACTAAACAGACAAAAACGGTCAAGTATCGTCCTCCATACCAATAAGTGCATGCTAATACAATTTCTCCCTCGTGATCCTAATTGTTTCCTTAAGTTACCTTCTTAAATTCAGCTTCTTCTTTTTTTTTTGTTGAACATATGCTTCAGAGTTTGTTTTCTCCACTGAAATAAGCATGAATAGAAATTTTCAGTTTCTAGATTTTCAGGTTTTTCAAACCCATACATTGTGTTGGAGCTGCGGCAACGTGGCACCCAAACCGGTGTCGCCCTTCCACAGTTGCCACCCAAAAAAAGTCAAAAGAGGAGTAGTATGTTCTTTCCTTGAAAGTCTCTTAAAACAAGTCCTGTTCTCACTACGTTCAAGAAAGTATCTCCTTTCTAATATTAAAGTGATATGCTTCAGGGTACTATCGTGGGTTCAAACGAAATGCGAAGAGCGGAACGCGTGGCCGTCGGTACATGCTGCGCCTCCGTGAAACTGACAAAACTGCGGGTTGGAGAGTAGGGCGCTGCGAAGGTGTGCGTCCTACTCCGATGTGTTTGACCCTCACCCAGCACAACGCAAGCTTCGACGCTAAGCCGGTGGAGAGCTAGAAGTTACGTCACAGCGACTTTCGTTGGCTCAGCAAGAGCCATGCGAGGAGGCTCGCTGCTTGCAGCAGGAGCAGTCAGCTTGCGCGCGCACGTCCGTGGAGCATTACCGCAGCGTCATGGTCCCTCCCAACTGGCGCAGTTTTTTTTTTCTTTTCTTAATACCCGTTGTCATGGTGGTCAAGGCTGAGTGGGAGTGGCTGTAAGCTTCGGTCCTTGTATCCCGCATGATGGAAGGCCTACCTCGTCGAATGGCTGCCGTTGTAGACGCTAGAGACGACTTCACAAAGTATTCATTGGCTCCTCACCAAGACCAGCTTAGGGATATACGAGACTTCGGACACACGGGGTGATAATTTAATGAGCGCGCTGAACGAGATTCTGGCTGCCTGCAAAACGCCAATGATAGAGTTACTGAATTTTGTTCGAATGTGTGAAGAATGCGGGAGCTGGTGGACCTGCAGTTCGGAAATCCCAGATCCACACGCGAGACACAACAATTCGAGGGGACACAGGGCGTGCGCTGGCAGGTTAGACATAACAGTTTGCCATGTTATTGACTTGACTTATGCGTCAGCAGCCGTCCTCGGTCCCCTCTTGTTATCCTGTGTATTAAGAAAAGAAAAATAAAACTGCGCAAGTTAGGCGGGAGCATGACGCTGCGGTAATGCTGCTGCGAGCGGCGAGCTTCCTCGCATGGCTCATGCCGAGCTAAACGAAAGTTGCTGCAACGGAACATCCAACGCACCACCGACGCAGCGTCGAAGCTTGGGTTGGGCTGGGCGAGGGTCAAACGCATCGGAGTGGGACGCACACTCTCGCAGCGCCCTGCCCTCCAACCCGGAGTTTTATCAGTTTCAAGAGACCTCCAGAAGGCCTCTTGAAACTGATAAGCTGAACTTGAACTAAACTTGAAACTGAAAAGAAACCTTCCTTTGAACACGATATACTTCGTTTCAGCTTCGGTCCGAGCGCGGCCAATGTTATAAGCCGAAGGGCCAATCAAACAGCGCAAAAAGCGCAGCGTCATGGTGTGCTCTCTGCGCTTGATAGGACAAGACGGCGGAGGAGCGCCCACAGAGAGACGGCGAATACCGGCTGGTCCTATCAAGTGCAAAGAGCACGCCATGACGTTGTGCTTCTTTCGCTGTTTGATTGGCCCTTCGGCTCATAACATCGGCCGCGCTCGAACCGAAGATGAAACGAAGTATAGTACAATTGAAGTGCTCGATTTTTTGTGTTGCAAAAAATGTTTTTATTTTATGTACTAATACTGCTTACCTCGTCGAGGCTGTATGAGGAGTGTTACAGACACGAAAAGCACAAATAAGAAAGTGTAATCACAAGAAAAAAATATGTGGGCAGCGCTCTGCTGCACTGCAATGCAGACGATATTTTAAGTAAAGACAAGGTGCTGTGTCACCATCCCCGGCGGAAAAACAAAAGTACAGCAAAACCCCGACTGCAGAGCTGAATACTTTTGGCAAGACCACGAAATGTAAGAATATTGATAAGTGGGTATGCGAGCCCTACTTTCATGTCTTCTCACACAACCTAAAGGCATTGGCAGAAAACATGTCAGAGTTGTATCAAAAATTATCTTAAATAAAGTAGGCTAACTCCTTTTCTGGAGGTAAGCAAGGGACAACTACGTGTCTACTTGTGAGGTGGCAGTATACGAGATACGAACGGTCTTGGGATCTCGTACGTTGGTCAAACTGGCCTCTGCCTGAATGACCAAACATTAGACTACAAAAAAAAAAAAAGCGGTGAATTTATGTTCTGCCAATTCTAAAAATTGTAAAACCCCTGAGTGAACGTAGCAATTGTTTCCCAGATTGCAAGCAAACGCTTGTGTTTAGCAAACAAAAAATAATAATGTAAGGGGGTTATTAAGCCGATAATCGAGATTATGAGCGCTGTAAATTGTATTAGCATGCCCTCATTACCTTAGACGACGATACTCGGGCGTGTTGTGTATGTTCCACGTAGGTTGTCACTCGGATGTTTATGCATTTTGAAAATGTTTTTTTTTTGTCTCACGAGCACTTCTTATTTCGAAACTACTCTCAGACTTGTGTCCGAATGCTCGAAACCTTGTTAATGTAATGTGGGTGCCTGCCATTAGGAGGTGTATTGTTCAAATGAAAGATTGCAAAAGAGAATCTTGAGAAAGTAAATGACAGCTGTATGCCGTAATGCTTATAAGACGGTGGTGTGCATGCCCTTGTTGCTTCTTTTTGTTTCCGGGTTTTAATTATGATTGTTCACGAGCTCGCCTGCGTTTTGATATTTATTTCGCGGAGGATTGAGTTAGTGACGCTATTTACATGTGGCGCCATTTTTTGAGAGGCGCAGCGAGCTGACGACGCACTCTGTCGTCTGCTCGCTGCGTCTATCAGGAGATGGCGCCACAACTAAATAGCGACACACACTGGGTCATCTGCGAACGCGCTCACCTTTTACTTTGGCAAGTGTGTTTGCTCTAATTTTTTACGGGAAGAGAACTGCACCTTAAAAGTTCACATGGTAAAACTGACCTGCTCAGTGGACTTTTGGTGAAAGTTCGGCCTTTCTATGTGCAGGCGCCGATTTTTCTGGATCGTTTTTACCGCGGAAGGTCTGCTTGGGACAATCTAAATAGAGAGCAAATAAATAGTATGAAGAGATGCCACTTTTGAACTTTTAAAAGGGAGATTTAAAAAATTGAACGAACTTGTTGGCCTACGTATCCGGGAAATGAAAGCTTGGAACATACAAAGAGGAAGGCAAACACATTTGTTTTGAGTTTACCAGTCTTTGTGTTTGTGTTTGTGCCTATGCTTGCCTGTCTTCATTCGCGTGCTCTAAGCTTTTCTTTTATTATTATTTCCTCTGGAAAAAAATGTTTTCGTGTCGCTATTTGACGTATGGACGTAAATGTATAGGGATGTAAGTACGAGGATTTGGAGGACGCCGTATGAGGTACCAGATAGAAAAGCGTACAATATGAGGTCAGGCGGACGAACGAGCAGAACACACCATCATTATGGAGTATAGGAGGCTTATCGTCCCGGTAAATACCGCGGTGGACTATTTCTGCTGCGTTGGGTTTCCAGGAAATGTAGAAACAATGAATATTCATGAAGACAAGCAAGCTTAAGAGAAGGCTTTCAGAATTGAAGAGTAGGCGGATATGGTTTTTGCCGGAGAAACAAACAACACGGGGTTAAGGTATATTTGATGCTAAAGACTGTTGCGGGTTAAAAAACAAAAATGCAGGACAAGCTTCTTCTATGAGCCCGTAAACCCATTCTGAGTTAGCACAGCGAATGTTGAAGGGGGACAGATTTTGAGGTCGGGGAAATATAAAAGATTGAAAAATAAAGGCTTCCTTGTCCGCTCCCGCCTGGAGTGCACGGCAAACTTAAAGCCCAACTAACATAAACGAATAGGATACTTGGATCCAATGGAAATTTCACCAAAAAGCCGATGGACAGGAGGAAACTACCAATCAAGGTGAGCAGAGAGCTTTTTGGGAGGGGTTGGCCCAGGCTTCTCTTAATCTGCAACAGACTATAGGTGGCGTGAGCAGCCGCCCGATTCAAAGGGTATTATTGCCTTTGTTTGTACATGTATTCTTTCCAGGCTGCGGTTTCTATAAACCATCAAACCATGGGATGCTTTTTAGCGGAACGCCAGAACTTCTTCCTAAAACTTTGTCCGTACGTCCGGGCATTCCTCCTCTAAATTTAGCGGGGAAATTGATATCCCTTGACCTGGTATCGCGTGACCTATAGACCAATTCAGTTTTCCCGCCAAATTTAGCAGGCTAAATTAACATCACGCGATCTAAACACCGATTTTGTTTCCCCGCTTAATGTAGCGGGGAAATCGATGTCACGTGACCTGCACACCAATTCAGTTGCCCCTTTTTAAATTTAGTAAGAAATCGATAAACAATAAGATCATTTTGTCTCCTGCCGCGACTGTCTAATGTCTCCGCAACAAAATGGAACGATCGCGCCTTATTTACTGCATTGCATGCACTATAAGACTTGTGATATAAAGGGCGCTGACATGTTGTGGAACACTCCTGCTTATGCCCAGTTTAGAGCTCTCAGAACAAGTGTCGGAGACATGTTCCAGGCACCATATAATTATAATCCTACCGATCACCTGCGATCTCACTCCGTCAGCCTGCCTAATGTCAAAGACACTTTCAATCCCGCACATCTGCACGACCATGAGTTACTCAACCACAGAGAACGAACGTGGCATTGACCGCTTGCGCTGCCCGAGGTCATGCAACCGGAGGAGTGTTTTCACTGCATTCCATGGGCCCGTTTCCGTTCTCCTGGCGGATATTGCACGCAGGGCTGGGAAGTCCATTCGCTTCGTTAATCTAATTGAGTGTACCTAATAACCGCATGGCAGCAGCAGATATCGCGCTTTTGAACGCAGGTGCGGACAATTACTTAGTCCAGCTAATCATGTTATGCACTGAATGACATACCGCGTCCTTTGGGACGTTGTCTCTCCCAGTTCATTAACGTTTTCTAGAATCTTCTGAGAGATCTGTGTACGTGCGTGCGTGCGTGTGCGTGCGTGTGTGTGAGGCGTTTAATGGTAGGCGGTCAACCCAACTTTGAAATGATAGCTTGATGCTCGCATACAGCCATACATATTTGTGCAAGTTATTTCCCCGGAGCGCTGCACACGCTTGCCTTCCGAGATGAGCGAATCACATAAATAGAAATATGATAGCGCATCCTAGACAACTTATTCGTGCACAAAGGTCATTTCGAAGAAGTTGAGGGAAATGCGCCAAACTCATAGCTTCACTCATTATAAAATGAACAATTGAAAACAAAAACCTAGTAATTAACTAGAGAGACTTCGTTAGAAGTATGTAAAGGTTTGAAGCATCAAGTAAGTTTTCTAACATTTTGTTAGTGTAGGCAATTTATATTCGTCTATATTAAGGAATCTACAGAAAATAATAGTTAGAGACTAAATTTAAGTGAAACTAGCTGTAGAAGGGTGGTAAGTTGGGCTAGTTGGTACTGGTTACACATGATTAAATCAGCGGACAACGTTGGGAAACTGTTGAAGAAAACAGAAGACAGGAAAGACGCTGAACTCACAACTCAATGTATCTTCGAAAGAGAAGAAGAAAGAAAATGACACAGAAAACACAGGCACGTGCAAATGGCTAGCGAACTCCGGAGTGCGCTCCAGAGCGCGAGGCTATAGCTGTAGACATTCAGCGCTTTAAAAAGGATACTTCTTTTTGTGATAAAGCCAAGGATGGCTGACTCACACAGCGCTCCCCTAAACCTTGTATAATAAACGCCTCATAAATTTCTCTGGTAAGTTTTTCCCGAAATCTACCAATAATATTAGTATTAGCCAATGTTGGACTACATGAACAATTTCGACAGTGTAAAGGCAAGTGACCTCCTACGTTGGATCTAAGTGACAGGGAATGTTCACGAAGCCGGTCGTTAATACACCGTCCAGTTTGTCCGACATAAGTTCTACCACATGACAACGGGATGCTGTACACCACGCACGAGGTACAGGGCACAAACGGTGAGACATGTTTTTTGTTACACTTGCGTCTGGATACCTTTTCTATGCCGATATGAACCTTTGAACAAATTTGGGCCATTTTTTGGGGGGCAGAAAAAACAACCGGTACGCCGTATCGTTGAGCTACATGTTTTAGGTTATGAGATACCTTGTGTAGGTACGGGACCACAACCACCCGTTTTCTCTCAACATCGCGCCTAGGATTTTCTGCTCCATTTACTTTTTTAACCAAGACACGCACCACTTCACTTAAAACCGGCCAGGGAAAGCCAGAAGACCGCAGTCTTTGAATTTGGGCATTAAAGCTATCCTTAATACAATGAAAACAAGACTTTTTAAGAGCTGAGCCAAGGCATGAGAGTGCAATACCCCTCTTTACAATTTTGAATGTGCCGAAGCGTAAGGTAAAATGCCCTTTTTTGAACGTGGGGAGAAGGACCAGCATAAGTGGTTGGTGCAAAGTGAGAGCGAAAGGTCCAGAAATTGTAAGACGCCATCCCTAGGCTCTTCATAGGTGTACCTGAGACCAAAGCTGCACTTATCGAAAATGTCCATTACACCACTAACTACGTCTCGTTCCACAGTATTATCAAAAAGTAGCAAAAAGTCGTCAACATATCTAAACACCTTTGTCACAGCAGAGCTTAGGACTAGTGCAATAGAACTATCAACTCTGGCAAGAAAAATATCACTTAGGACTGGTGCAACAGACGAGCCTATACACACTCCGGATTTTTGAAGAAAAACATCATTATGAAATCCTATGAACGTAGAATTCAAATAAAACGTTAACAGTTCAAGAAAGCACTCTGTAGATACTCCACTCGAGTTGCGAAAGGATAGTTCATCATTCTCCTCAATGCAGGTTTTTACAGAGTCAAGTAAAATGTCATGGGGAAGTGAGTAAAAAAGGTCCTGAACATCAATACTAAACATGCCATGGTTGCCAAACTGATCAGACTTCAAAGTTTCGACAACTTGTTCAGAATTTTGAACCTGGAAAGGGTCCCTAATACACAGACCTGATAGATGTTTTTGCAGGTAGGCAGACACCTGGCGCTGCCATGTGCCTCTCTCGGTGACGATGGCACGAAACGGGCAGGCGTCCTTGTGCGTCTTGGCACTGAAGAAAACTTCCAGATGTAATCTTTCCGCCTTTTTAACTCGTCCAGCCAAGTTTTGCACTCAACCTTCACTGCGTCCCCCGGAGCTGCTTACCTTAGCCCGGAGAGTGGCTGTCCGAACAGATGAGGAAGATAGACCTCGTTGCATTTCGGAAAGTCTTGAATGTCTCCTTGGGGTTAGGCGCCCACAGGTCCTTCATCAAAAACCGCTCATCGACTACCTCATTGATCATCAAATACGTGTTTTGGAAGCGGATAAAGAAGGTACCTTTGTAATTATGCCAGAGGGAATATTTAATGAAAAAGCATGTGAAGCGGTTCAAAAGAACTTTCGTCCTGCGCAGACAGTCCTGAAGAAAGTACGAGCTCAAGCAGTGCGTTTGTGTGAAAGCCTGTCGTTGAGCCAACTGGCTGGACGAGTTAAAAAGGCGGAAAGATTACATCTGGAAGTTTTCTTCAGTGCCAAGACGCACAAGGACGCCTGCCCGTTTCGTGCCATCGTCACCGAGAGAGGCACATGGCAGCGCCAGGTGTCTGCCTACCTGCAAAAACATCTATCAGGTCTGTGTATTAGGGACCCTTTCCAGGTTCAAAATTCTGAACAAGTTGTCGAAACTTTGAAGTCTGATCAGTTTGGCAACCATGGCATGTTTAGTATTGATGTTCAGGACCTTTTTTACTCACTTCCCCATGACATTTTACTTGACTCTGTAAAAACCTGCATTGAGGAGAATGATGAACTATCCTTTCGCAACTCGAGTGGAGTATCTACAGAGTGCTTTCTTGAACTGTTAACGTTTTATTTGAATTCTACGTTCATAGGATTTCATAATGATGTTTTTCTTCAAAAATCCGGAGTGTGTATAGGCTCGTCTGTTGCACCAGTCCTAAGTGATATTTTTCTTGCCAGAGTTGATAGTTCTATTGCACTAGTCCTAAGCTCTGCTGTGACAAAGGTGTTTAGATATGTTGACGACTTTTTGCTACTTTTTGATAATACTGTGGAACGAGACGTAGTTAGTGGTGTAATGGACATTTTCGATAAGTGCAGCTTTGGTCTCAGGTACACCTATGAAGAGCCTAGGGATGGCGTCTTACAATTTCTGGACCTTTCGCTCTCACTTTGCACCAACCACTTATGCTGGTCCTTCTCCCCACGTTCAAAAAAGGGCATTTTACCTTACGCTTCGGCACATTCAAAAATTGTAAAGAGGGGTATTGCACTCTCATGCCTTGGCTCAGCTCTTAAAAAGTCTTGTTTTCATTGTATTAAGGATAGCTTTAATGCCCAAATTCAAAGACTGCGGTCTTCTGGCTTTCCCTGGCCGGTTTTAAGTGAAGTGGTGCGTGTCTTGGTTAAAAAAGTAAATGGAGCAGAAAATCCTAGGCGCGATGTTGAGAGAAAACGGGTGGTTGTGGTCCCGTACCTACACAAGGTATCTCATAACCTAAAACATGTAGCTCAACGATACGGCGTACCGGTTGTTTTTTCTGCCCCCCAAAAAATGGCCCAAATTTGTTCAAAGGTTCATATCGGCATAGAAAAGGTATCCAGACACAAGTGTAACAAAAAACATGTCTCACCGTTTGTGCCCTGTACCTCGTGCGTGGTGTACAGCATCCCGTTGTCATGTGGTAGAACTTATGTCGGACAAACTGGACGGTGTATTAACGACCGGCTTCGTGAACATTCCCTGTCACTTAGATCAAACTTAGGAGGTCACTTGCCTTTACACTGTCGAAATTGTTCATGTAGTCCAACATTGGCTAATACTAATATTATTGGTAGATTTCGGGAAAAACTTACCAGAGAAATTTATGAGGCGTTTATTATACAAGGTTTAGGGGAGCGCTGTGTGAGTCAGCCATCCTTGGCTTTATCACAAAAAGAAGTATCCTTTTTAAAGCGCTGAATGTCTACAGCTATAGCCTCGCGCTCTGGAGCGCACTCCGGAGTTCGCTAGTCATTTGCACGTGCCTGTGTTTTCTGTGTCATTTTCTTTCTTCTTCTCTTTCGAAGATACATTGAGTTGTGAGTTCAGCGTCTTTCCTGTCTTCTGTTTTCTTCAACAGTTTCCCAACGTTGTCCGCTGATTTAATCATGTGTGAAACTAGCTAATGAAGAAGCTGCAACACGTGCAGCTTCTTCATCACTGTTTTTGGAACAGTTTGCCACGTCCACCGGTCTCTTTACCGCGCGCTCTTTTAGGTTTTGTCCCTCGATTTTCGACCTCTGACTTCAGAAATGTGCAGTGTTGTAAAGCCCCTCTGCCGGTTTGCCGATCGCTGTGGCTATCTCACCCGGCGACTAACTCCGCAAAAGCGATTTTTAAGTAACCTGCAGCCCGGCTCCGGGGAGACAGGAGACTCAAGAAATACGTAGCGTTGCAGGCAAAATGGCTGCCTAAGTCCGTCCTCTCTTCGATTATTAAAGTACAATTCCTCGCGCAGAAAAGGGATGAATAGGCTCGAGATGTAAGTGAAATGGACCGCAATCGATGCACTTTGGGAGCGGCATGTAAATTTATTTCTGGGGAAGATCGTGTTAACCGAGAGTTAAGGAAAACAACGTGCAAGATCTTCTGAGCGCGATCGGCTCAAACGCTAAGTACTTTCTCCCGGTGTTGTAGGCTTTACCAAAAACAAAAGTAGCCAAATATGTTTCGCGTTACGTCCATATGAAGGGAACGCGTTACCGCTAGGGCTAAAAAGTAACGCACGTTACTTTTACGTCAAATGTATTTGGGAATTAACGCGTTTTATTCTTTTACGTTAGAGATATGCATAAGCGCCATATTTCAAGGAACGTTATGTCCATGCAGAAACTTAGCATAATTACCTTTACCTTTTTTACAGTTTTGATTTTGAAGGCGCTAGAGAAAAGTTGCCAGAGTTCAAATAACTTGGCGCCTAGAAACACGAAAAAAAAACTGTCATCCTTTCTATTTTGGTGTAGAAGGAAGACCGGCGAAGCTGTACTGTGGTTGGAATGAAGTAATGGCCGACCGCAAGTCGGCAAGCTAGAGTGAAAAGGCTCGAAAGGTTGCCGCCATCTATGAGCGACGGCGGCAACCAGAGAACCGGCAAGACGGCTGTCTGGTTACCGCCGTCGCTCATAGATGGTGGTAGCTGTACAGAGTTTTGTGTTAATATTGTTTGCTGACGGACACGATCCCGGGGAAACTATCCCTCAACAGCTCCGCTGTAAAAACTGTGGGTGTGTGCCTGTAAAAAAAAAAAAAAAATAACAAAAAACACTGAAAGAGCTAACGAGTAATGTAACTAGGCACGTTACCTGTTACTCGAAATAAGTACCCTGAGTACGTTATTCCTATCCGTTACTATTTAAATAATAACGAGTACGTTAACTACATTACCGAAAAAATAAATGTGGCGCGTTACCGGGTAATGCCGTTATTTGCCAGTCGTTAAACTGTCAACACTGATTTTGCTCCACGGAGCCGGTGACGTACGCGACCTCAAAGTCCCTCTTGTGGCTATTAGAGAGTTTTAGAACATACGGCCCCAACGATTTGGGTCTTCCGGCAGCTTGGGACGGCACGCCGCGAAAGCGCGGATGGTAAGACTATCATCCACGTTCTAGCATCCCTATAGCCTTGTGCCTGCTGCACGGGTGGAAACTTTGGCGCGTCACCACGCTTCACACGTGATGTAAGTCTTCTTAAAAGTGACTGCTTTAGTAGTTTTCAATGACGCTCAGCCAGTTTCTAAAAAACAACAACAAAAAAACTTTCAGCCTTTCCATTTTGGTGAAGAAGGAAGAGCAGCGGAGCTGAACTATGTGCCGCCGTCGCTCATAGATGGCGGTAGCTGTCCAGAGGGTTGTGTCGAGATTTATTTGTCCACGGAAACGAAATTGGGGAAACTAGCCCTTAACAGCGCCGCTGTAAAAAAAAAAAAAAAAAAAAATAATAATAATAATATTGATTGCTTCTTGTCAATATTTATAAATCTATTTAATAAATTGTGACGGGTTAAGAGGCCAACGGAAGCTCCTCCCACCTCTTTCCACTTCAGAAGAGCAAACTCTGAAGAGGAGGTGGCCTCCTCTCCAGCGTTTGGTCTGCTAAAGTGGAAAGAAGTGGGAAGAGCATCTTCTATGAATTTTTTACTGTCACCGGCAATGGTTAATATTTAAATATTTAGTATGTTTAAAAAAAAAAAAAAATCCCTGACGTCCACTGTGGCTGGCAGTGTGCTGCGTCAACATTTCACGCTAGAGCAAAATATATCTAAGTTCAAGGAATCTATCTCCAAGTGAAATGCATTGGTACAGGCAACGCTTATACACGACTTAGAAACTATAACAAACTGCTGAAGCTGGGTTTAGTGCATTAAACGCCCTTCAAACAAATAGGGTTATCACTTCACTGTAGCACCCATTTCCACACCCTTTTGGCAGCTTAAAAAACATTAAGGGTGTTTTACGCAATAGCACCCCATTTTACAATTTAAAAAGGCTGTATTACTTTAAAATACTGAGATGGTGTGCGCATGGTTGAAATCTGGGTGTACAATAAAAATCAAGATGTCTTAAGTCGTGATTTATATCAGACCTGTTTTACCAGGATGATATAAATCACGTGAGAAAACATTATTGCGCTTTGACAAAAAGGACATAGGAAGAACAGACACCACGGAGCGCTAACTTTCAACTGATTTAATTCGAGAGCCTCAGCCTAGAAACACATTGCGTCACCGCACCACATGTCAACAAATGCGTGGCCCCGCCACGGACCGCAAGTTTGCTAACTCTTTTTCCGCCAAGTCGATTGAAGCCACACTGACACAACGCGTGGCGGAACTATTTATGGCGTCCACCTCCATTATCTCTCTAACAGTCTTATCTTTGTGCCTAGCCAGAACAGTAGAAGAAGCAAATAATGGTTTACACCCGCAGTCGTGACAGTGACACGACAGATGGCCATCCCGAACCCCGAACACTACCAGAAAGTGAACGGGGTTCGGGATGGCCATCTGTCGTATCACTGTCATGACTGCCGGTGCAAACCATTATTTGCTTCTTGTACTGTTCTGGCTAGGCACAAAGATAAGACTGTTAGAAAGATAATGGAGGTGGACGCCATAAATAGTTCCGCCGCGTGTTGTGTCAGTGTGGCTTCAATCGACTTGGCGGAAAAAGAGTTAGCATACTTGCGGTCCGTGGCGGGGCCACGGATTGGCTGAGATGTGGTGCGGTGACGCATTGTGTTTGTACGCTGAGGCTCTTTAATTAAATCAGTTGAAAGTTAGCGCTCCGTGGTGTCTGTTCTTCCTATGTCCTTGTTTCAAAGCGCCATCATGTTTTCTCACGTACAATACCAACTCGCCCAACAATCAGCACTTGATATAAATCAAACATTTCCCGCAAAAAAATATGACCAAAAATTGATTTTACGCACTGTTTCTCTATCATTTGATGCTTTCAACGTGCATTCGTTTGGTACTGAAATAAAATAATCACCAAGCAAGAGAGGTTTACATGATATTTAGCATGAACAAAAACAATTGCTCGTCTGAGCTAATCGGAAGATCGGGCTTTATTTCTACCATCCCCTTCATTTGTCAGTTAAGTAGTGTTGTATTGCAAGCAAACCACAACGGGAGAGAAATAACAAAAATCAACAAAAAGTAATTTCTTATTGCAAGAAATGAGAGCGCGAAAGAAAAAAAAATAAAACTTTGTTATCTAACTGAAAAAGTCGAGCTGTTTCAGTTTTATTGTGGCGGAGTTTGCACATCAATAAAATGTGTATAACTAAACTGTACCTTAAATTTAGAGTGATCGGGCAAATGGATGAATAAATGAGACATGTTTAAAAATACAGCAGTGCCAGATAACCCAATGTTCTAGCTAAAGTGATTTAAATAAAACTAATCTGATTTAATTGAAATAATGCTGAGTTTTCAATTTTGAATCAATACTCTTTTTCTTTGTGTGTAAGTATCTGGTGCACCTTTTTAACAACCTTGAAGGTGTAACATTGTTTTAGTGCGTACATGCGTTCTAGCTAGCCGACACGCTTCCAGCGTCGCTCCCATTCAATGCTTATTCAATTAGGTTGATGACGGTGATGAGGAAAATTAGTATGGATATAGGTTTATTAGCACAATGTAAACAAAGGTCACACGCTGCGTCGAAGTAAGATTCAATTAGATAATGCCGCGTGTGGATCGAAACGTTTCGACGCAGTCATGCGTCACGTCATACACACGATGTTTTTTTTGCTGTTTTTGTTCGTCTTTTTTTTTTTTTAGGGGGATTTGAAAACTTTTCAAATAGGAACTTTCTTGCGGGTTTCTTTCGACCTGGCGCCAAGCTGAGGTCCATGGGTGACACTGGAAAATAGGAAACATTGGGTAATTTGTTGCGCAATAAACTTAAACGTTACTATTAACATTGTACTGTTTACATTTTATTTTTTCGGGGACGTAATCTATAGTGGGGAATCGACTCTCAAACTCATTAGAGTCTAGACGTGATTTGAAATCTTTATCAAAGCATACATGTGGGCTCTACAGGGCGACAAATGTCTTTTTTGTAGACGGCTTCGAAACGGAAGCTAATTAACCGCCGAAGTGCTCCCGTGGCGTCACCTGCTCCGCTCTGCGCATGCGTCGCATTAGTGACGTGAGCTCCGGCGTGGACACGTGGGTTGTGGACCAAGCGCAGCATGAAGAAATCCACGTCATGGGGGCACTTCGCGGCTGAGTTTTAGTTTGATACCGTGTACAAGTATACCCTTGCTCGCTCCCCGTAAAACCCATGGACTACGAATTTTCATAAAATTTTAACGTCACAGTACGAGTATAATGAGGTCGAGCGTCAATTCTCCAACTGCAATAATTTCCGAAAAATTGAAATCTTGAAAGTTAATAAAGACGTTTTAGGTAATTGGCTAATTAATATTCTCACTTGAGCTCTTTCATTGTGTCCCCCATGGCCCCCCCTCCCCTCCCCTTTGCCTCAGGGGCGATTTGTTGGTGGTTTCGGGTGTATCTCCCGTTGGATAAAACAGCCTCATGATGCATTTTCAGGTCACGTCACCCGCTCCGTTGGAAGAAACTACCTAACGTTCCCACCGATCGTGCTCGACAGACGTGAGTCTTGCCTTTCGTTTTCCTTATTCCTCGCTTGACACGACCTTCCCCGAAAATAAATGTACACACCGCTCCAAAAGTAGACAAATGCTGTTCGTTTCACTTACATTTGTAGCCTGTTCAACCTCCTTCTGCGTGCAAAACTGGACCCGAATATTCGTAGCGAGAAACGACTGACAGCAGTCATTTGCCTGGAAAGCTCAGCTACCTTCTTCTCCCAACGGAACCAGTCACGTGGCCGGAAAAATTTCTAGCGGCTATTTTAACCGCCAGAAGAAGCATCCGCACTTCCGGGCAAACCAACCCTGGGGCTAATAAAACAAAACAAAAAAAAAACATAACACAAGTCTTTCTTTTCTATTCCTTTCGCTCTAAAAATGGCATATGCTGCCGAACTCCGGAGAAAAAAGACGGGCCTGACGGCATACGGCCTGGAAGCAGAAGCCGCGCAGAAACCAGGTAATGTATCGATTTGTGGCAAGGAGTGGCACAACCGCCGGCGAGCGTAAGTGTCGCCCATGAAAGATCGCCGAGCTTATTCCGAACCCACTGAATGCTCGCCAAGACGCCACACGCACCGAGGCATACTACAGTGATGAAATCCGACGTTCGGAGATCCCGAGCCTTGGGTATAGACTGATTGATCGATAACGTGTCTTTCTTGGTCACAGCGCGCGCGATCGCTCACTGGCGAGCGAGCGGCATCAGCCGTAGAAGTATAGAAGGGGTACAGGGTAAGGTTTAGAGACGCATTCCTGGATGCCCCTCCTCGGCGAATGCGTGAAAAGCGAGTCCAAGGGTGACTTTATGAGCCCGGGACGAACTTACACGATATGTTTGTCAATGTCTGCGCCTCCGCGATGAAAATGAATGAATCACGAAACAAAGCAACGGTTTTAAACGCAGATGAGAAGTATATTGCTCATTTTTGATACCTTGAAGCACGCCGTCACACTGAATCATGCAGAATGCAGTCTGCACAGACTGTGTAAGGCTTGTCTCTTCTTCGTTTGGCTGTCCTGTGACCTCAGCCATACAAAAACTGTCTGAAAACTTCTTCTGTCATCTGTCATTCTCTCATCATGTCTGCGGAGAAATTCTGTGTTTTTTGTTTGATTCACGAGCAGTGAGACAGCGGCTTAAAGACATCGAGTACTAGCCCTCTCTCCTCTACTCAAAGCAATCACAACTATTTCAAGCACTGCTGGTACCCAAAGACAAAAAGCATTTAACTGACACTCGGTATCAGCACTGAATTACAAGTTGGGACAGGATCACGCGGCGAACATTATGGCTAAATACGCTATAGGTCTCAGTCGAGGTTCCGCCTAAAGAAAAGGGCTCCCAATGCTTTGTATCTTCTTTCATCTCCGCGGCCTTCGGTTTCTTGCATCACTAAAAGTGATCACGAAATCTATGTTCTACGTGTTTATACTTGTACATAAAAGTCGACCTCATTGCTTGGATAAAAAAGTAGAGAGGAAAGAGAGGCGGGGGGGGGGGGGGGGGGGGGGTTGTAAGGCCGTGTTAACAATGGGCCCGTTTTTTCGGCTACGTCCTATTCCAGTCTGCTTTCTTTTGAAATGTCTTCTGCGGCGCCGTATACTCTTTTCATATCCCCATCGAGCAACATTGGTAGTCGCTATTTTCTGGAGCACAAAGCGTGTGATTAGATTCGAGTCTTTGCCGGTCGCTGACGCAACACACGTATTTTTTTTTATTTTTTTTATACTAGCTCAGTCAAGTTTACGCCGGATCGCAGTCCTCGCGTTCGATACGTATGCTCAGAGTAGGCGACTAAACAGATGCGGAGTTTGATAATTTGGCGCAGCAGCTAGTAGATAGCGTGAACTTTTGGAAAGGGAGGTCTATTGTGTTGGTTGCTTGGGGCTCGCGGCACCTTTTGGTCTTTGTACATTTACGCCTTGGCGTGATTATGGCGGCAAGCAGTGCCCGCACCGATTGTACGAAATAACTTTTTAATATTCGTCGAAGACTCGGAGGATGGTTATGTTGTCATTCAGCCAATACTTTGTTAGGAGCCCACCACCTGGCAGTGACCTGATTTAACCTGATTGACCTGTCCTGGCCAGAGGGAATTAAGGTGAACCCCTACCAAAAGGTCGATGAGATATGCCGATGGAGGAAGATTTTGGTATCCAGTTGATCGCCTGATCGCGCGTGAATGGCGCTGTAATTCCTGCATTTGTGCGCAAAAACCTGACGTAGTTCGTGGGGAAAAAAAACTAGAAACGAAAATAAGCTTTGAAAGATCAACACCAGGCATCTGTGCTCTAACCGTCGCCATTTAAAGGCGCCACTGAACGTCAACTACAGCCCCGTCTGAACTCGAGGTGGAGAACTTTAGAATGGCTTGCGGATCTCGTGTTGGAATTTGACCTATTTGGTATGCGACGTTTCTTTAGAACTGACCATAAATCATCTTAACGGTGCTGAAGATATCTCACTTGTCTCGTTTCTTTTTTTTCTTCGGTCTTCTACGTTTATCTGAGAGCGTTCGGTGCGAGTTACAGTAGAGTTTCAACGTTTAGTAGCTATCTTTTTTCTTTCTTTTTTTCATAGGCGACAAAGAGTTGTGTGGTCTGCCGCATTCCACCTTTTGCTCGGGGGCATCCGTTTTAACCTCGCAGCTCACGTTGATACAACGCGAAAAAAAAACAAAAACGGCAAGCATTGTTAGAGCGTCCCGGCACTAAGAAAAGGAAAGTTTTTTTTTCATATCCCCGTCCACTTTTTTTTGCGATGCGTGCCGAGCAAGCTGATGCATCTCTCACGAAGAGAAGTTGAACTGCCCCGTGCACAGCATCACTTGAGAAGTCAAGCGTTCTCATCAACTTGCTGAACGCGTTCCCGTAGAAATTCGCCTACCCACGCTGTCGAATTAACATCAGCAGAACAACAATGAGAAGAGCTCTAAAGACAACGACGACGAAGAAACAGCAAACAACAATAATGACAAAAATACGGCAACAACAAGCACCACAACCGTAACAACGAGCAACATGTTGCTCGTTGTTACGGTTGTGGTGCTTGTTGTTGCTGTTTTTCTGTAACTGCATCCACAAAAAAACAACAAAAAACAAATAGCAACAATGACGAAAACAACCACAACGACACAGACAACAGCCACGAAACAAACAGCTAGAACGATTAAAACAAAACAGATCAACGATAAAACAGCGCCAAAGAAAACCCCACGGACTCAAACAACATGCAGCTGACGAAAGCAAAGTGATGTTTCGGGGCCAATACACGAAGTTCCGCCAATCAATTGATGGTGACAGCCGCTCAGAAAAAAAAAAGGCGTATGTATAGTCAGCTTAAGAAGCGTGGGGCGTGGCGAATCCGTAACCAATGAGAATGCTTCATTATCCGATAAGAACGCTGAATTGGACGAATCACGAAGCAAGAAGCGTGAACTTAATAAGCCACACCGTGCGTTCCTAAATCTCTCATTGACTATACGGAGCGCAAGCTTGTCTCTTGGTTTTGCAGGGGTTGGGGTGACGACGGAACGCCGAGCTCCAATTTTCTCTGATTGGAAGGATAGTGGGTAGACCTCCGCCGAGCTGTCACTATCCTTCAACCAGAACTAATAAGAGTTCGACCTTCTAACGTCTCTACAAGCCCTGCAGAAGCAGCAGACAAGCAAGTGCTCCGCATATTTTACGAAATGCTGTAGCGGGAAGATCTCAGTCGCTAGGTGCCGTGAAGAGGTTTCTGAGATCGCCTAAATATGACGATAACTCACTCTGCGGGCTCTAGGCATCCTAGAATTACATAAAACATAACAATGCGCGCCCGAGTTTCTTGTTAAAGAAGCATTCAAAGATCTATAATAATCCCTGGAGAAGGGGAACAAGGGGGACAAGAAACAAACTCAAATCTGCAAACACAGTAGTTTGGAAATTTGTGTTTGTCCTTTGTCCCCCTTCTCCAGGGATTATTATCGTTTATTCTGTCTAACTCGCCTGCACCTTTGCATAAATGAATAAGACGAAACACACCGAGGTAATCTCTGGCGATGGGAAAAGCATTGTCACGGCAGCCAGGACGATTGCAGCCACCGACTGCAATCGTTAAGATTGTAGTCGGTGTTGTTGCGAATTTCGTATGGTTTTTGTAGACGGTAAGCGCAAATAAGAGTAGTCGAAAAATGTAATTGTTCGCCGAGGGGGAACATACATAATACTGCAACAATCCTCTACAAAGCAACGTGTTTCTTTCTTTCTTTTTTTTTTTCTGGAGTGATGTGTTTGGTTGTTAGCTCTCGAGCGCGGGCTCATCGGGTTGAATCGTATTCCGGGCTGTATGGGCAACGAGCCACGCGTGTTCGAGATATCACTCTGCGGTTCCACCGGTCGGAAGCGCGAGGATCCTTCGCTCGCTATTGACTGACAGTGGTCCTGGCTTCGGAACATGCTCCTCCGATCGTCGTAAACAACCTGGGCGTAATGCAATCTTTGATTTTGTTTATTCTTTTTAACAAAAATCGGCCGGGTATCGTCATGATTTATGGATTTCTAGGATGCTTAGAGGCCACAGAGTGAGTTATCGACATATTTAGGTGATCTCAGAAGAGTCCTCGGGGCACCTTTAAGCCGGAGCAATATATAAACGTAAATGCCCTGCATAAAAAAAAAAAAACCGAATGAACTTAGTCGCAACTGGACTCAAACATCGCACTAAGTGTACCGTGTTCGCCGCAGAGATGTCCGAGGCATGTTTGCGTTCTACTTTTGTGCGCTTGGAAAATGTCTGCAGATAGATTTTGTGCGATCATTGGGACAGCACCGTTCCACAGCGAAGAAACACGTCTCAAAACAATAGGGAGTTTTAGGGAACCGCTTTTGCACATCCGATACGGTGCGGTGGGCCCTTAGGTACAAACTGAGCATATGCGCTAACGCAGAACACTCTCACATAGGCAGTTCGTACCGCAGTGTCCATCGCACAATATCGGATGTGCGAAAACGGTTCTCTAAAACTCATTACTGTCTTGATAGTTTTCTTCTTTTTTTTCTTGCGATATATATTGCTATTGCGGTTTTAAAGGTGTACTCCGACGTTTTCTTTGCGGCCCCCGATTTGCCTGAAAATTTGTTAAGCACACCAACAAGCATCGCTGAAGTAGTATCCCAATTATTAGGCCAAAAGTTTTTGTTTGTATTTTTGTGAAGTTTTTGAATTTACAATGGTCGTCCTCATCGTGTTTTTTTCGAACTAAAGACTTCTACTTACCACAATGAAAAAGTGACGCCAGCGGCAGACAGGAGTTCACGTTTTGGACAGTAAATATTTTTCCCAACTGATTTGAAGCAGTTTCTTGGTGTCAAATAAATGTTCCGGAAGCTCGCTCCAACACCCCGCGCAGCAGCACGAAACAATTGCTCGGCGTATTCCATTTTCTGTCTGCCTGCTCGACTGGCAGACAGAATATGTATGCCAGTTATTATATTTGCAAATGAGTTTCATTACTAATAGCTCAATATTGGTAATTTTAAGTTTACTCATTGGATATATAAATAAGTTTTTTCATTAATTATTTTGAGCTTAGTCGCTGGACATGCACGTGGGTTTTATTACTCGACAAACATTTCTTTGTCTCCTCGTTAGATATTCAAACGAGTTTTTTTTTTTTCTTCATAAGCTGGCTTACGCCCTTTGCTGTTGAGGAACCCAGCAAGGGCACAGCTGCAAATGACCATAGATATACTTATGTCTCTCGGAAAGAAAAAAAAAAAATTCTTCAGATTCATTTGTGCAAGAAATGGAATCCAAAACGTCTGACACCTTCGAGAACATAGCCTGCAGTAATAATAACCCATAGGTCACTGACAAGGTGTGGACAACAGGGAGGAGCTTCACTTGTCTCCCCTCAAGCTTGAGTCTCCCCCTCGAAGAAGTTTAAACATCTTGTGCATATTAAGCGCGAGCGCTCTGTCAAAACACGATGAAATGCCTGGAGCGCCTGCTGAAGGCCCGGTGTTTGAAAGACACACCATGCCGTTATCACTCTGTCAGTGACTTTAGTGGCATCATTGAGCCTATTCTACTAGTCACTTCGTACGGAAAAGAAGCAATAAAATATAAGCAATACCGTGCCTCGTCTTGTCCTGAGTGGTGCTATGCAGAGAAGCGATAACATACCGATTAGGAATCGCTTTTGAGGATTTAGCGACTGCACCGAACGATTATTCTTTGTACCAATGTTGTTGTTTTTTGTTTGTTTTTCTAAGAAGGGATAGAGTCGAATGACTTCGAAACACTATCATTTATCAGACTTCTGAGGAAGGGATAGCATACTGGGAGCCTTAATAAATCCTGAGGTGTTCACCGGCCGAATGAATATCTTTCATATGAAGGGTATATAAGGCGGTGGAGTAGTCGAGGGGAGTGTTATTAGTGTGTGTTGTGAGGACTTTATGATGTTTGTGTTCGTTTCCTTCTTGTGCTTTGTTTCCTCTATGTTTAATGCTTTAAGGAATTATATGATAGAAACAGAACGCCCAACAAGTTGCAAGTATTTTTTTTTCTAAACGCAGTTTAAACATATTTTTATTGAATTACAGTTGCAGAAATAATATAGAAACTCAATTGCAGAAATTTGATTGTAAGTCAATTGCAAAAATTCCAACGAAACAGTACTATTGCCAAAAATTCAAATAAAATGCAATAGCTAAAAATTTTATTAAACCTCGGTGGCCAATATCTTGTGATGCTTCAATAGGAACTCGGAAGAAAAGACCTATTGAGTTTACATTGAGACTCAACGAGGTGTATTGAGTGAATCCTTTACAATTTAATTTAAAACTCGTTTAACTGTTTTTTGTAAGGGCTTTTAGAATTGCGTGCAGACCGAATGTAAACCAGGAGGTTGCCAACACGGGAAGGCACAGAACCAAATTGTCAACTTCTAACTTTTGAAGCTGAGAGCGCAAACGAGAGAGGGTAATCCCAGATTCACCAGCTCTTTACAAAACACAACACTGCGGTTCCTTCGAGCGCGACAGTAAAACGACTGTTCAGCGTCACCGGAAATGTATTCTCAAGAATGTGGGGGAAAGGCAGTTACTGCTTAAGAGGGCATAGTACCTCCAAGCGCCATAGAGAATACATGTAGATTTTTGACGTTTTCGAAATATTCCTACATGAGAACCGCTCTTTGTATTTGCTTGAAACTTTTACAATAAAGAGATTAATACTCAATTGGTGCATTCGTGCAGTCATGTCTCTGAGTGTTTAGTACATATATATTTTTTTTAATCTTGAAATCGACTGAAAACGGCTGTTTTGACACTTTTGGGTTCAACGACGTTTTACATAATTCATTAATTTTTAAAAAACACTTGTGTTTGCAGTAGTGCCTCTAAAATTTATTACATAATCGATTGGTATAAAAATAATTAGTGTAGGATAATCCGTTTCGGATCTACAGCGATATTTTCGAAAGCAAGTTTTCGGTCTCAAGTTTCAACTATTTTTATGTGTTTTGCATTTTGTTCTCCTCCCGCTAGATGGCGGTCTCTGTCCGCAAGGACGAGAGATCAAGTAGTTTCTCCGTGTTGCATGGTGCACGCATTTGTCTTGTATTCATACGCGATCTTCTTTCGCGCGGGCGAGAGCGAGAGCTGGTGACGGGCAGTTCAACGCAGCTGCGCTTCGCGTTTGGTGCGTTCGAATTTGTGTCGCTCGAAAGTGTTGCGTTCGCCTCTGGCGTCATGGGTCTAAAGCAAGCTCCCTATGGCAAGCGAAAGCTTCTGAAGTCCCACATTGAGAATACTCGTAAGCGACCGTCTGTGGAAGCTTCGCACGTTGAGGTTTCTGGTGAAATCGAACCATCGTGTTCCAACCCGGATGGTTTTGTTTGCGAGATTACCGAAGGTGGTCCTCAAGCCGCAACCGTTCGAGGCTCGCCGTCCACGCTCCTCGACGAAGGGTTCCCGGTATGTCCCATGACGGCGGTGGTCGGTTAAAAAGACATAAATTTGTAAATATTTGCGAACAAAAACAACAAATAAAGCTCATTTTTCTTATTTCATGTTTGTTTGTTTTCGTACGTTTGAACGCCACTAACGCTGCTATCCCGTTTTAGCTAACTCTTCGCTCTTTTTGTCGCATGTTTAGTGTTTTTATAGAATGCCGCTATCAGAATATTACAGCATATTTTTATTGTTGGTGCCACGTGACCTAGGGGACACTCTAGCCATAGCTATTCGAAATGTCCTTCGAGCCAAAATGTCCACTATTGGACGTTCTAACTGGTTGGAAAATACGCTTTGTTTGTTCGTTGAATATTTTGATCTGGAATCCTGGCCTGACTCAACAACTCATGCATAAACCGTTTATTTAAAGCTTTTTTTTTTTTTTTAGAACATTTGGTTTGTGTCGCAAGATATTTTGTTTTAGCTCCCGAGAGAGTACGCAAGCTCTGTCTCTCGCGCCCGACAGTGGATGAAACCGCCAAAGGCACATTGTTGCCAGAAGGTGCTGCTAATCTGGTTTAGAAAAGCTAAGGGGATCATGCTGTTTTATTTTCTTCTTGATTTCCACTTTAAAATGCCCTGCAGCTCAAAACAACGAGTACACACGCATGAAAATAGCACTTTCTAAAAGTTAGACCGCTAAGAAAGTAACACCTCAGAAAATGCACATACCACCTTTTCGTTTCGGGTATGTTTTGAACTGGTCTTACTCACTATGCGAGCAAAAATCGATGCAAGTACTGAGAGCAATTGTGCAATTTCGATGTTTTTGTAATTCGGTAATATAAATAACTCTTTTTTTTAAGAAAGGAAAGACATCATAATTGAATAGGAACTTCCGTGCTAAAAGGTGCAGTGCGAAGTGAAGACAAATCCTTTTTTTTTATGTCCACAAAAAAAAAATGCTCTTCAGCATCGATCGCACCGTTTCCTTTCGCAAATTGGGGAGTTTCATTCAGTAGACCGTTTCCGCTGCACGCTTAGCATCCGCATAGAGCTCCGTAATCCGCCACAAGACCTTGAACTATGCAGACAAGGCTGGCGGCGCATGCGCAGCTGCGGGGTTTTCTTTACGAGTTCTTTTAAACCCCCTCGGAATGACTTCACCATTTCGAGAAAACGCCGGTTTTTTTTTTATCGTTTTTGGTTGCAAGGTATTGTAAAAATCACAAACTCGCGAAAAAAAAGAATCTTGAGTACGCGTTACTTACAGCTTCGCAGCTCTAAAGATTCACGATAAATGTCGCCCAACTTGGGGAGAAACTAATCCTTTTTGTTGGAAGTATGACTAGCGTATGCTGGCAGCTCGTTTCCTGTTTGTTTTGTCTGTACTTCGTTTCACCGTGCTGGGCAAACTTCAAAGGTCAGAGCTGCTGTGAGGGAATCAGTCGCAGAGCAAAGCGCGTGACAGCTATTTTTAGGAAGCTTTAGTTTCCTTCGTTTGCCAAGTTATGGGGAAATGACGTCTCATTTCCTTACGTTTATACGCACTACACGCAGCCGAAACGCTTCAAAGAACATCGGATTGGGACACGTGTTATTGCTTACGTGCCCACGAGAGTGGACCCGGTTTTTGACTTAGTTTGGTTTTCTGTGTGACGATTGCCAGGATAGAAAACCATTCCAATGACACGTATACTCAAAAATAGAAAAGAGCGAATATAGGTTAAAAAAAAAAGGAAGATGAAAAAGGGGGGGGGGGGGGGGCGTTTTCGAACTTTTTCCTGTTCTTCAACTTCATAAAGTTCTCAGTTAGGCTTTCGTTGCTTAGAGAGTAAGCTACAAAAAACACTCACCCGCAATTATTGATTTGGGAGCAATATACCCAATAAGCTTAACAAATATTACAAAAAAGGTCATTTTCTTTTTTACAAACCCGTCGATTTTTAATGATAATAAATTGACATATGTTACGCGTGATCCAACAGCCTCTATATGAAAAAAAGAAAAAAAAAATCGGTGAGCTTTTCACCGCATACGCTCAATGGCCGGTGAGCTTTTCTCCGCATCCGCCGGTTTTGCGGTGAGCTTTTCTCCGGTGAGCTTTTCTCCTGTGAGCTTTTCTCCGGGATTCGAGGTGAGATCTGTACATAGGGGCAGCTGCGAGTGGGCCCCCTTTTGTTGTGCGTCTGCAGTGAGCGTACCCCAACTTGCCCAATTTGGCCGGGCGGGCGCAGATTGTGAACTTTATAGTAAAAAGATTTTTTCTAACGAGGGCGTCCCCAACGGACGTTGTCATCAACGACTAACACGAGAGTGTGCCCCCTCTAATGGGGAACTCATATGACGAGTGCGGCTGTTTAGGCAAGCGATGTGTGAGAGCGCGCGTTGTAAGACATCTGCAACTTGTGACTTTCGGCCAAGCAATAGTGGATTCCTACAAAAGGGATTTCTCCGCAAGAATGAGAGAACGGAGTCCAAGTTGTCGACTAATTTTCTTATACTCATTCTTCTCGTGCGTTTTTTATTCTTATGCTGGAAGTTGTTCTATGAACCCACACGCACCCACAAGAAGAAAAAAAACGAGAGAAACGAAAATAGCTTTTAGCCCTTTTCCCCAAGCTAAAAAAACAAAACAAACAAACAAACAAAAAAAAGAAGTAGAGAACGCGCTTCACGCCCAAGTAGTGTGCCTTTGTTTGGGGCACCCCCAGTCTGCGGGCCCCTATCCGTCTCGAAGGCTTGGTACTTGGGAGACACGGACCATGGCAATTGAGAGAGGGGAACTGCTGCGGGACAAACGTGCTACAATCGCATGCCCTTCCAAGACTTGGGCGACCGCGGTCGTCGAAAAACTTTTTTTTCTTTTTTTTTTAGGGCGGGAAAAAAAAAGGGGGGGGGGGTTTAGGCCCTGATTGTCTTCCTCCTTTGTGGCTTTTCGATGGATGCGCTCTGTTTATGTACGCGTACTAATTCCTTTTTTTTTTCCTTTTAGTAGTTGGTTGTTCTTGCCTTGACTCAGGTCCCAGTGGGTGCGTTGTCGTTGTACGCGTACTATTTTTATTTATGTTAGTGCTTGCGTCAATGCGGTATCAAGGTGGACGAAAAAAAAATAATAAAAAAATTGTGCTTTGACAAAAAAGAAGAAAAAAGGTTTGTTGTTTTTGCGGTCAGGAGCATTTCCAAAGCCCGTGGAACCTCGCCTTCGTTCCTGTGACATGTCGCTCGCTTTCGCGTAGCACTCCTCGATTCTGAAGGCCACCGTGTTTTTCCGCGAAGAAGGCGATTTCGGGTGCGCGCAGTGTTACCAAAGGTGCAGCCTAGTGCAGGATTGAGAGCGTACCCCAACACTTGAAGAGAAGGGGAAGCTCTCTTCTTTTCGGGACTCTCTTTTATGGGTCTCCAACATCTCAATTTTGCTCCCTTATCTGCTACCATTTCGCGCACAGTTTGCGCCATATCGAAATGAAAGCACATGACGAAAGTGACGCTCGTTTTCCGCTCGATGAAATTTCACGCCAGCTCGTTGTCTTAGCTGGTACCTTGAGCATTTCACAACGATGCAGAACGTAAAAAAAAGAAAGAAAAGAAAACGTACGATGGCATCGTTTGTACACTCATAACTTCTATAACACCGAGCCGCCTCGTATCCTTTTGTTTTCCTTTCATTGTACTAATTTCTTTCTGCGCATTACGGCTGTTACGACGCCAAGTCCGTCTGCACTCTCGAATTTGAACTTAGGCTCAGACCAGGGACGGACCAGTTTAAATCAGGAAAATATAATTAACACTGTAGCAAAGTAAATCTATCATATCGATCGGAATTACGATTGGACACATTCCATTTGAACACGTACTGTGCACAGAGAATGCAATAACGAGTCAGCGTGCAAAACGCCGCCACACAACGCTACCATAACATCTCAGCGATTTTTGCAAAGCACCGAGTACGGAAAAGAGAAAACAGTTATTAATTCACATAAACGAAGCAAATTTATCTGAAGCCCGCACACTCCGTAGGTGCAGTCTACCTAAGGTTATCAATAGACTCGACCATGTCATTTGTCGAAACAGATAAGACATTGGCAAAAATGGTTAGACTGAATAGGTGAATCTAACGGGCGCAATTACCAACCGACGGTCGCACGCCTTCAATATCATTTCCATTTGTCACGGCGCAGCTTGGACACAATTTGGGGAGCAACACATGTTTACGTCGCCGCCCAAGGTCTTCATTCAAAGTGTAGTGCTGACCAAAATAAAATGCTAACATGACTCTCAATCGCTCACCGCAAAGTATACGATTTCGAAAAGGCGGTACTGTACGTCACTTGAAATAAAAACCCAAGTTATAAAAACGAGCGTCGTAAAAAAGGGGACCGACATTTTTATTCCTACCTCCGAACAGAAACGAGCGCCACCCACTGCATCACACAGCGCAGAGGCCGGACTCGGCCACACTGAGCTGACTGACAAGAGACATACCAAGCGCGCGCGAGGGAGGGAGGGAGGGAGAAACTTCCTCCGCCGGAGAACAGCGTCACACGACACGTTTCCGGGATCTATTTCACGCAGCGGCCAACGAGGGCCTTTTCAGCAGTTGTGGGTCGTCAAATTTACAAGAACAGTGAATTCTTCCTTATGAGGTGAAGCAACGCGTTTAACTTGAAGTTCGGTAACGAGTAACGTAATTAGTTACTTTTTGAGCTAGTAGCGAGTAACGGTATTTAGTTGCTTTTTTTGGGTAACATGCACACGTCTGCTTTCTAATGACCCCTCTTGTACTGATATAAACAGGAACTATGCACCGGTGCATAGTCCGCACCTGGTGCTTAGTCGACACGAAAATCTTCTCATACGCGGCACACCTTGACATATGACTGCTTTCGTAGCTCACAAAGAAGCTTGTATTATACATAAATCATAACTTACATACTCTTTTATTCACAACATCCGTCTCGTCTCGTCATAATCAACGATATTGAAAAACAAAATTCCTGTATAGTCCGCACGCGTAGATAGTCCGCACAGCCTGAATTTTCAACTTTTAAACATGTATACTCCGCGGACTATAGTCCGGAAAATACGGTAGTCACTTTTGGGGATAACTTGCACATGTCTGTGAATATCACACCGAGAAAACACACTACCGATAATACTAAAACAGAAAGCTGGCAAATACACACATGTATGAGCAAGTAAAAGTTATTGAGATAAATATGAGGACAGTGAAATACGGCAACAGAAGTTAGAAACATATCCGTCATGTTGTTCGACGTTGCAAAACTAGGGATTTATTATTACACCTCCGTTCAGTCCATTTTGCGACATAAAGCTGTTTCACAAAGCACCATTTTCTTACGTTTTCTTATGTTACGTCCCACTTTACAGTGCAGAGCCGACAGAGTGCGCGACACTTTGGCTCTTGTAGCAGCTGAGATTTCTCTGTAGACGTCGTCAGCAAATCCTCCAGTTTCCGCACAAATCAGCTGCGCTGGATAGTGTGAGTTCAGTCAGAAGAACAAGCGAAGCTGTAATCAGGTCGCACACGGCACCAGAAAGTAGGGTCTTATATTGTCCGCCTTCAGCACGCCCCGTTTAGCCGCCACCACTGCACCTCCTCGTCCGGAGGTTGTCCTCAATCAGGCTTTCTTCTCTTTCGAATAAGCCGGCTTCTTGAGCGCTGCGAAGGACTGAGGTGACCGCTTCTGTCATTGGCGACGAGGACAGTAGTGTTGTGAAGGAGGGCGAAAAAACTTCCTAGTATAACACAGCGGTACTTAGTTTACTGCTATCCAAAGCGTCTGTAACAATTTTCGAGAATGCGTTGAGGGGGAACAGCGTAACTATTTTCTCCTTCGTGAAGTCTGTGCCATTTACGATTTCTGATAACGTTGTGCACTACTTGAAGCGTCTTTCCGTTTTAGATTCGTTGGAACAATTCATTTGCGCTTTCGGCTCATAATAATAATCCATCGGATATATGAACCAATACCTGCAGCCGTTCTTTTACTAGGTCTGCAATAGATGACCCGTACGCATTTTTATCTTCCAGAGGAACGTGCCGAAGAAGCGCAGCCAGAGAGCCCCTGTACCCGGTTACAAGAATCACGCTTATGAGGGCCCGTATACCCACAACGACTTTCGTCGAGACGCGCTCGCTGAATGAGCTTGGAAGCTGCCTGCTGTGATGTAGCATGGAGGCTGCAAAGGAGAAAGCCATCGACTTGAGGCTCCGCGCATCAGCATGGAGGGATCGCTACGCGAAACAGGACGCGCCCTTGTTGAGCAAGAAAAACGAGAGCAAGACGTGCCACATCGGCCAGGTGAAAGGCAGGAACATAATTATCTCCTTCGGGAGCGGATGCCTCCTTCTAAAAATCGCCTTAAACAGAAAGTGTGGCAGTCAGCGGCAGGAGCTACACCAGATAGTAACACCCAAACTTTTACAGAAACCACCGGCACTGATATCGGAGGGACCGCTGCCGCTGCCCATGACCAGGCAGCAACAAGGGACCGACGAAACACATCATCGGTAGCGGGACCAAGAGCGCCACCGAAAGACTCCGCCGATACTGATCATCGCTGACGGAATCTCTGCCGAGGACGACGCAGCAGCAAGGATCAACGAAAGGCAACAGCGGTCACGGGACCGTGACGTCATCTAGAAGGGATAAAAGAAGCTTCCCACCAGGCAGCCATCGCAGTCAGCGGCAGGAGCTACACCAGATAGTAACACCCAAACTTTTACAGGTGAGAACTCAAAAATCACACATTACGCTGTTTTTCTAAAAAAGAAAAAAACCAGCTGCTGACTGCGAGGGGTGTTTTGGTATTGTGAAGGGCTTCAGGGAGTGAAACGGATAATATTTTTTTGAACTGTAATCTAAAGTTGGAGGGAGATGGCAAGGACATACAGTGTATTGAATGTCGATTCACCTATCATTTAGGAAATTGCTCTGGCGTGCCCAAGAGTAAAGTGAAAGAAAAAAAAAGAATCAACTAGCCTGAGAGAGAGCTGGGTATGCCAGACATGTCGCATTTCGAAAACGCGATCGAAACCAAGCGATTTGGAAACAAATGCATCACATGGCGAACTTGATATTCACAAGAAATTAGCAGAAATCGCTCAAATGTTAGTGGTTCTCGGTCCACTAGTAAAAGAAGGTCGACGAGTTGGCCAGTGTAAAAGAAACTGTACAAGAAATTGAAAGAAAGGTACAAAGAATGTCGGACAGATACGACGAGGCTATGAAAAAACTAACCGCGCAGGAAGCAGAAATGATAGAGATCAAAACAAGAGTGAAAAAAATTGAAGAAGCTAGCCCAGCTAACGAAGACATCAACAAATGAAAGCAAGACCTAAACAATCTCGAGCAATACGGCAGGTTAAACAACATCGAAGTCCACGGTATTCTTGTCAGTGAACACGAGGACCTAATGGAAAAACTGAGTTGTGTCGCGGACAAACTGCAAGTAACGAGATTAAAGAAAGAAGACGTTGAAGCAGTACACCGCGTTCCATGAAGAAAGGGAAAAACACCCCCGATAATGATTAGATTCCTGAACCGGAGCAGACGAGACGAATGGCTAAAAAACAAGAACAAACTGCGATCGGAAGATTCTAACGACAACATTTATTTGCAAGAAAACCTAACCGAAATAAACAAAAAGCTTTTTCCCGAAGCTAGAGAAAAAGCTAAATCACTGGGATATCGCTACACGTGGCACAAAGGTGGTTGCACCAATGTAAGGAAACAGGACGGTGATCGAGCGATTCGTATCAAGACGCACAGTGATATCGATAAAATAAGATAAAACCAAAATGGATAGAAAACAAACGTATTCATCTTTTACAAAGTGGTGGACAAGTGTATTCGCTACTATTGATGATGGTTGTTTTGTTTTATTACACGCCAATGTCCGCAGTTTGAAGAAGCACTGAAATGAAATTAACAGTTTGGTGGAACCTTACCTAGACAAGTTAGATGTTCTTGTATTTTCGGAAACAAATATAAAACCTGAGGAAGAGACGCTGTTTGTTTTTGATAACTTTGAAGTGTTGTCACATAGTAGAGACGGCCGAAAAGGAGGTGGAACTATGGTCATAATAAATCATAAATTAAAAATAAAGAAAAGCAAAAAAATGAAATTCTCCTCAACAGAAGCTCTTCACGTCGAACTTGAAAAAAAAAAACGGAAAAATATTTTCAGTATTAAGTCTGTATCGAGCGCCACAAGGAAATATAGGTGAATTCATAGATGACATAAATAAATGGTTAAACGAGAATAAAGACAATGATATGATTGTAGTAGGTGACATAAACATTGACAAACATAGATCGAATCCGATGACAAATAGTTACCTTGATAGCATGGTACTATCCGGTCTAGAGCCAATTATGCAGGATTTCACAAGAGAGGAAATATATAGTGGGACACTAACTCAATCATGCATAGACCATATACATACACGGACAAAAGAAGGGAAATCTGAGGGACAAGTTATCACAGAGAAAGTAGCCGACCACTATTTTGTGGCAGTAACTATTTCAAACTTCTTTAAAACTACACGACAAACATATGCTGAGAGTTCCTTTATTAATAATAAAAAAAGTAGATGCATACATACAGGAAATCAACTGGAAAGAAATTTCTAAAGAACAAAATCCAGTAAAACTTTATGATCAACTTATAGACATATTTAAACAGATTTATGAAAAATCAACACAAAAAGTAACATAAAAAGACGTAAAGAACAAAATGAATGGATAACTAAGGAGATAGACGACCTAATAAAGGAAAAAACGAAGGCCTGGCAGCTTTTGAAGCGTTTTCCGAATAATAGAACTTATAAAACAAATTATCGAGCAATTAGGAACAAAGTGACTTCCATCATAAGATGCACGAAAAGAAATTACTACTGGACCAAATTTTCAGACACAAAAAACATAGCACAATGCTGGTCACTTAGTCAATCAACTGCTAGGACGAAAAAAGAAAAAATCGATAGAAGACGTAATTAAAGTTAACTTTGGAAATTATCATGATATGGAAACGCTTGCAAATGAATTCAATACAGAATATGTTCAATCAATTGAAAACCTTTGCTCTATGCCAACAGAAAAGCAACCTAATCAAATCAGAATCTGTGATTCACTTTTTCTTCCAGAGATGACTGAGAACGACCTAATCGAAATTGTGGGGCAAATCAAAACTAATAAAGCAGTGGGATACGATCAAATAAGGGCAAGGGACATTAAATGCCACATTCATATAATAAAACCAGTTCTGATCCAGTTAAATAACTGCATATTCTCAAGTGGTATCATTCCTGAAAAACTGAAGACTGCTATTGTTCGGCCAATATATAAGAAGGGCGAGAAAAATAAATTACTTAATTATAGACCCGTTTGTATACTCTCGGTAGTTAATTATATAATGGAAAAATACATCAATAAAATACTTCGGGGTTTTATCGCGAAACATAATATATTAATTGACACGCAATATGGTTTCAGAGAAAAAATGGGAACTTCAGATCTTTTGGAAGACTTTTTTGATTATGTATATGAAAACCTTGACTGTACAAAATATGTATTAGCCGTTTTTATAGACTTTACACGGGCATTTGAAACGATAAATCACTCTATTTTATTAGATCGATTATACAGCATAGGGATTCGGAGAAAAGTACATGACTTGTTACAAAATTATCTTCTAGACAGATATCAAATAGTGCGACTAGGATCGAAATATAGTAGGACAATTAAAGTAAAACAAGGAGTACCGCAAGGTACAGTTCTGGGCCCTCTACTGTTTAATTTATATATCAATGAGATTTCGCAAGTTTCCAGTTTGCAGATGATACAGTAATTGTATACGCCCACAAAAATTATGAAGTTGCCGTTCGAGAAGTACAAGAAGACATTCACAATATTTTTCAGTGGTACTGTAAAAATCAGATTATCGTAAATACTTCAAAGACTCAAATAATGTGCTTTAGAGACCCTAGAAAAATACTATTAACTGAAATACCCATTAAAATGCACGATAAAAACTGTAATAACTGTTCATGCCTAGCAATTAAATATGTAAAAAATGTAAAATACCTTGGAATGTATATAGACCGACATCTTAAATGGGACTCACACATAGAGCAAGTTTGCAAAAAATTAAGGACACTGATGGCATATATGTTTCACATTCAGGATATGGTCCCCCATTCTGTACTTAAAATGATTTATAACTCGTTAGGAAAATCTGTAATACAATATGGAATAACTGTATATGGGCACTGTGCTAAATACCTACAAAGAAAGGTTGAAACTCTCCAAAAACAGATATTCAGAAGAATGGGTCACCAAATTAAAAAAAGAAGCGGTTTAATAGATGATATACGTAAAGAAATAGGCGTATTTTATTTTAGTGATCAATTGAAATATGACATAATCACAAAATTCTTTTTAACCAACTACCACAAAATAGAAATTATTAAAGAAAGAACATTGCGACCAAATAGGAAATATTTTGAACCATTAATAAAGACAAAGTATGGAGAGGCTACAAGAAATTATTATGTGCCTAAACTTTTTAACCAACTACCTGAGGAGCTGATTGAGTGCAAATATCCACATGCAATGAAAAAAATGGCAAGAATATGGATTAATGAACAGAAAAATTAAACAGTGCGAATTAGTAAAAGTACCAACATACGACCGTAACCACTGTATGAATTACTATATTGATTATTGAAACAACGCTTTGAGATATATTACTAAATAGCAGTATGTACATAATAGAGGCTCGATCCACCGGTTTTAGTGCACGTGTGTATGAACCGCTTCTTTTCTTATAATTTGTTTGGTTTGTTTAAACTCATAGAATGAGTTAAAACTGTAAAACGCCTGGTTGTTAGTCACCTGCCGCGTCGCACACACAAGCCTTCTTGGCTTACGTGGGTACAGAGCGAAATGTATTCAAAAAAGAAAATAAAGTGTATTGTATTGTATATTGTATATTGTATTGTATTATTCTCGGATGATACACTAAACCCTCAGGACCATGAACACTATTTGATCTGTTCTGCTGCATGCTGAGGGCCTCCGTGGATTCTCTCATCTCGTCTAAGTACGAGTTTTATTTCGCATTTCGGATGCTAGCATCTGCGTACAAAAGTGCTCCGAGAACAATTTTGTACGAAGGAAGATGAAAATCTTCCGGAGCTGTGCAAAATACTGTTTCATTTTTTCTTCAACACCAGCCTGTTTTAATAGTTTGGTAGGCATATTTTAAATCAACGGGCCACCAAGGCATGTTGGGCATTCTGTCTTCATATCCTTCGTAAGTATAATGGAGTCGTTAACCATGGTTACGCTACACATGCAACCAACATTTATGTTTTTGTACGTGGAATAATTGGAGAGTTCCGATGTTTTCCTGAGCTCCGAAGATTTCAGTTCCTCAGACACGACAACAATGGAGTTAATATAACATTAGCGTACCAGCGAGGTCATGTCTTCGGCAGGGGTTTTATTGCACAAGACGATTAGAAGTTTGCTAGCTTGAAATTGTACGCCCTCGCACTCCGCGGTTGTGTTTAAGCCGTCAGGTGCCGATAAAAGTCGAACCGCAAATGACAGGCTCTGCATAAACTCTTGAATCACCTCGCTGTGGTCTGTGATACATTGAGTACGTAATACAATACCTAGTATCTTGCTTTTAGCCACAAACGTGATTAAGCGAAAGAAGATCTTGTCTCGTAAGACATCCTTCCAGCCGTTCAGTCCCAAACCAAAGTCGAGCATAGTCGCGAGCAAGACTGCAGTTCAAAGAATTGTGAGATTCATGCTAAAAAAAAAAAAAGATGCGGGCACGCTCAATACGTCGACAAGGCTTCCATCTAATGGAAATTGTGTAAGTGTGATTTTTTTTGTATATTTGTGCTCCCTGAGCTGCACATTCATATGAAGTGTAACTCAGCAGTTTATGTAACTGAGCAGTACTATGGCGAGAAAAGCATTCAACTTACATATTATATTAAAGCACGAGCACTAATGGTTCCTTGAGGAAGCTGAGAAAAGCTTACTGACCAACCGCTGGAGCGATTCCCCGCGCCTATTCTGTGCAATCGAAAATCCGACTGATGGAGGTCGCCCTAATATTTACGGCATTCAATCATCCTAATTTTGATTCTTTTGCGCTTGAAAATAGTTCATTTTCAGGTACTAAACTGGCTAAATCGCTTGGAATGTTTCTTCTTTATTTCTTTGATTTAATAGCTTGTTTTTAGATGTCTTCCATGAGATCGAAGTTGTGACGTCGACAATATTCAAGGCAATTTTGCTAAGCGGCAAAGTGTTCCAAATAAGTTTAAAAGAGCTCGCTCGAAAGGGCTGAGAAAATCAGTTTTGGTTCGGAAGAACCGTTCAACAAGATTTAGAGTAAGTCACATTAGCACGCAAAAACAATTTCCAACTTTTTTTTTTTTTTTTTTTTTTTTTCAGAGGCGGAAGTGTGATTTAAGGTAGAGCACTTCAGGAACCTATAATTGGTTGCCTACTCAAACCGGTGCGAAAAAAAAAATCGTTGTTCAAGGCCGGACGGAGTCCAACAAGATTTTTAAAAGGGAGCTCGATCTAAATGTGGTGTTATTTGCTGCTCAGTTTGTTTGTCTCAGCATAAATTAAAATGATAATGTATGATCAGTTTCGGAGAACATAACTGAAAAGGAATATAACTATATTAACCAAATGCTGACAAAGATAAAACGCATGCGCGTGCGGGTGCGCGGGAAAGTGAGAAGTTTTAAAATAAAACGAGAAGAAAAATAAAATGCCGAACATCCTCCAACAAACAAACTGTGAGTGTGCAGGAGAGCTGATGGATTTTGACCATGATTAAAGTTATTCGACACTGGGGTAAACGAAGGAAAGCTCGGTCGAATAAAAATCGCCCAACAAGAACGTCTTCGACAAAATTTACCATATTTAACCACAATCTTGGGTAATTTTCATCATGATCAACATCCACCAGCTCGGGTGCCTGTATAGGACACCCAAATTTAGAGCCTGACACTAAACCATTGAGAAAAGGTTTTTTGTTTTGTTTTATTGCAATTAAAGTTTTATTACAACAATGCACAATTACAAGTAAGTTCCAGCTGAACGGGAAATATTTTGATTCGTACATGGCACTCAAAACATTTAAGTCTTTTTAAGAGATTCTTCCATTCAATAGCTGACTCAGGAACCGTGTCCTGTATACATATATACATATATTTTACTTGCTATCAAAATAATGCATAAGTGCATAGGTACTTATTAGAGTCAAAATACCAACAAAATATGGTGCAACCGGCCGCAGGTTAAGATCCTTATTCCTCACCGCATTCTACGATCCCCAGAGGCTGTAAAGTCCAATTAGAACATTGTGAGGTCGCACGGTGCACGTTCATGAAGACTGGTTGGAGGAAAACGAATCAAATCTGCCGCAACACCCCATTATTTTTTCAAGCTGTACTCCTTGATGTCTGTCACCATTGTCCGGGTTAATACATTTCTACTTTAACCATCAGAAGTTGTGGAGCCAGGCAGTGAAGCCGCCAGAAAGATTTTTAAGCGGAGAGAAAAGGAGCGGGGGGGGGTTGGGGTTCTGAAGACCCTAAAGCCTATCCCTGTCTACGCCACTGGCGTCAGGCGAAAAACCTTTGTGCATCTGAATTCAAGAAAAACATTATTTGCGTCGAGTTTTTAGTTATACAGATTAAGTTGCTATGCCACATAATACACCCACTGCGTGGACAGTTTCGATCAGACTTTTGTTCCTGGAAGTAAAAATAAAATAAGTAGAGAACGTACCTAGAATTGATCGTACGCGCAAACCACCGTGGTGCGCACGGTGTCCCGCTTTCTCAAAACTTATCCCAAAGAAGCGAACGTCGTAGCCTCCCTGAGGGAGTTATTTTGGGGAGTTTCTTTGACGAGTACTCAGTATCTCAGCTTTCTAGCTAAATTGTAGAGCCACCCGCCGTCAACACATACAGCGTGTTTTAGTTTAATTCCAACATATTTTTTTTAAAAAGAAGGAGGTGTGAATTAGACGGCTGCCGTCTTCGGCATATATAGTTATCCGGTTCGGCGGGAATTAGATGGAGCGATAACTGTCACACTAAGTTGACTAATTAACTAAACATGTTAATATATTTTTAATTATTGGTTCAGGAGTTATATCAGAATTACAGTACTGACGGTTATTAGTTAAAGACCAGACCAACTTAAATAATTTGTAGAAAAGTAATAGTTTTTTTATATATTAATCGACCAATCTAAAACTGTGCGAAAAAAGAGCGCATTATTGGAAACCTTAAAGCATCTACTACCGCGGGCCTTGATAATATTAATGCGAAGATTTTGAAGAATACAAAATTTATGACGGCATAATCTTCTTCAAGCTTTTTGCCCGGTCACTTCAATAACATATACTACCAATTGAGACTGGAAAGTGGGAAAGGTGATTCCGCCGCACAAAGGCGGCGCTAAACATAATCCTTTACATGTTCGTCCTATCTCCTTAACAAGCATACCGTGCAAGATCCTTGAACATGTCATTTTTTCCACTTTCATTAACTTTTTGAATTTAAACTTTTTTTCACCTCTGCACAGCACGGTTTCCGTAAATTTTATTCCTGTAAAACCCACTTATAACTTTCACACATTGCCTTCGCGCCACACTGTACGGGGGTTTTAGGACTGACCGCATATTTCTAGATTTTTCTAAAGCTTTCAACAAGGTTCCTCACGGGCTTTTTTTTTTTTTTTTCATAAACTTCATAACCTAAACATAGATTACAATGTAATCGTATGGATAGAATCGTTTCAGACAAACTTCACCCAATTTGTTCAGGCTAACGCAGGGGCGAATCCAGAACTCCGTTTTGGGGGGGAGGGGGGGGGGGGGGGGGGCGGAAAATTTTAAGGATACTATTCTCACATTTCTTCGTGCGCACCGGGGATTCAACCCATGTCAAATTGTCCCCCGAAAAGAGGGGAGGGGGGGGGGGGGATCCGCCCGTGGGCTAACGGAACCAGTTCATCTCTCTCGCAGGTTAGCTTCGGTGTTCCACAGTTTTCTTATTTATATTAACGACCTTCCTTCACCTGTCTCCTCTTTTATCAATAAATCCTTAATTACTCTGACACACATCTTCGTCCTTCAAACTGATATTGAAAATGCCACTCATTGGTGTGCAGATTGGCACATGGAACGTAACATTTCTAAATTCAAGTGAATGAGAGTATCCCGTCAAAATAACACCTTTCCATCCTACTACATGAGTAATTCAATTCTGCTTTCTGTTTCCTCCTATAAATATCTTGGACTTCATGTAACCAATAATCTCTCTTGGAATATTTATGTCGAAAATGTCAGTGAAAGCGCGAATCAATTACTAGGCTATATTTAAAAATTTCTTCTCTAACTCCTCTTTCTAAAGATTATGTTATACAAACATTTACTTCGTTAACCGAGCCTCTATCTGGGACCCTGATATCACGTTTGCAACTGATGTTGAGGCCATTTAAAATCGTTCACTTGTTTCATTCTTTCAAACTATCATCGCACAGCCAGAATCACTTCTATGAAAGCATCTTTATCCTTACCTAACCTCTCTTTTCGTAGAAAATTATCTCGTTTATGTCTTTGTCACAAGATTTATCACTCTAATCCCACACTTCGTGGAACATTTTTTACATAACCATCTTATTTACCCCAACGAACAAATCACCAGTTAAAGGTAGGCGTCCCCCATTGTAACAGCTCCTCATTTAATGCCTCTCCTTCTCCCCCAAACCTCAATAAATTTTAATCGCCTTCCCGCGTGCATAGTCCGACTAACTTATGATGTTGATTTAAAATTGCGATCACTAATTTTCTTGTTCCTTAGTCATTGTTCGTATTTTTTTCTTTTTTGTTGACAAAATCATGTATGTGCGTATTAAACCTCACTTCTCTTTGTAATGCCTTCGGGCCCGGAGAGAAAATATACGAATGAAGCCCCATCTACAATGAGGCTTGGAAGGTGACATAGTCGTTTACGTCACGTTGTCGCTTTCGTCGTCGGCGCACCCGCTAAGGACACGCTGCCGAGAATGACGTCATGACTAAAACGACGTCGTCACTTTTCCAATTGTCATTGTGGGCAGGGCTTGAGACGCTCTGTTTGAGCGTAATTTTTTAATCGGGCGAACTGAAAAAATCGCAAATATTCTTCGAATAATATCTCAGAATCTCTTATGATTTTGCAAATTCTTTATATCTTACCAGCCTTTAACAATAAATTCCGTGAATACTGTACTTCCAACATGGCTCCTAACACCAATATCTGAAAAAAAAAAGTTTATTAACAAGTAATAATTAAGACTTAGCATCACGTTAAAATTGAGACGATTTATTGCGATTTCAAAAAAGTACACCCGATTGTGTACTTTCCAATTACGCAAAAGTAACTATTACACATATTGAGCACCCACGCAATATTATTGCCAATCAGGGATACAAACACTCAGGCTTCACTCGAAAATTATACCATTAAAATGAAAGAAAGGCAGAAACATTTGTTCTAACTGTTGCAAGTCGTGTTGCAAGTTGCGCCGGGGAACGGTGACACGGTAGCACGGTAGGACAAGAGGTTTAATATGGCGATCGGCTCAGAGCCGGGCACGTTCTAGCCCCGTGCGCAAGGCACGAATCCATGCGCACGAGCTACGGAGCTGTATCAGCTCGGCAGCGCAGTCTAGCGCTATCCAACACTAACAAAAAGACTGAACTCACTCAACTTGAAAACAAAGAAAAAATAAAAAAAAATATATAGAGAGGCAGAAGGAGAAAGGGCAAGACAAAATACGCAAGTAAAAGCCCTATTCTGAGACCCACGAGAATTGACGATCCCCTGCCCCTTCCCCAGCCGAATCTTGTGACGGCATGACGGACGTTCCCCAGCCCGGACAGTGTCGTCGCGGATATTGTTTCATTTTCTTCCTTTTTCCACATAATATAGACCCGTTCTGAAATTCAGTCTGGCCACTTTCAACCCTGTCATCATCTGAAAAAATGGAATCTCTGCAGTACTAATGGAGGCCTTCTAGTGACTGATGAATAAACGTGGTGAAGATCATAATCTAAACCATGAGGCGAGCAGAAACAAAATAACGGTCACTCGCGATTTCACAAGTGCGGCTGACAGCTTCCACCACGCGAAAATTGCCTCACGAGTGACGTTGCGGTTGCGAAATCGCAACTAATGTCGCACCATGTAAATCAGGCTACACTAAGGATTCAAACTGGACTCTGAGAGTTGCTTATTTATTTTTGACGTGAAGGTGGGCTTGGGATGCCTCATTTCAAAAAGATTACTTGAGTCCTTCGATTTGTGCAATGACTCCTACACAAAAAAGAAGAAAAAAAAGACACGGCACAAGAACATAACAACAAGGAGTAGAGTTGGGCAAGTTGATTGGACACGTTAAAGTCGAAAACAAAATAGCGCAAAACACGCAACACAAGTGGAAGGAGCAGACAAACACAGCGTTGTACTCCTTCCACTTGTCTTCCGTTTTTTTTTTCCGTCCTCTGTTTCCTTTCTTTTCTTTCACTTCAACAAATAAAACAACGGAGAATATATGACATCGTGGAATTGAACTTGTTTTTTTTTTTAATTTTTTTTGGTCATGCCGCACATTTGAAATGAGCGCGATGAAATGATTCGTACGAGGAAGAAAATGTTCGACCGGCGAAACTTTGCCGAAAGGAACACCGTGCTGGCTATGCGAGCTACTCTTGCGCAAATTTTGAGCGACAGGCTGATTCCCGGGTAGGACACAAGCGACGTCTGGGACAGAGAAAAGAGGGAGAGGAAGAGGAAGGAGAGTTGCTCCTTCCCCCTTCCCCAATTGCCTGGGTTACGCTGTTGTTTCTGTACCTTCGGCTGTCACGTGATTCACCTCCGTCGATCTGATTGCCTCGAGAAGGCTGTATACCGCTCGCCCTTTGCCAAGTTGCGGTGAAGCGAAGTAAATAAAGAGCGAGTGAGGCAGTGTAGGCCATAGCACGAAGGAAGCAAGCGACACATGCAGTTCCAAACTACTATTTCTTTGTTGTCGTCGTCCATCCGAAGCCTTGCGAAAACCCATAAAACAAGGAAAGAGAAACCCTTGCAAACGAAAGGGGAAAAAAACTCCTACGCGAAGAGACGCACGTTAGAGGATTTCTAACAGATGACGCAGCGGAGAACACACATATACACGGAAACGAAAATGGAAAAACAACCCGTGTTCTTCCCTACATTTTTTTTTATGTCTCCATGTTATTGGGGAGCCCTCTCCCCCATTAATTTCCCTCTCCGTCCAGCCAGACGCCCAGCGGTTGCCAGGGATGTCCGTTGTCAGGGGACGCTATTGACGTCATCAACGCCGTTGCCATGACAACGGCGCGAGCCATAGCATCGCTCGCAACGAGAGTAGCTATACTCCGTTTCACGTTACGATGGACCGGATGGGACGCTGCGTGCCACCGAAGCCTATTCAATGCAGCGTGGGTGTCACGTGACCTTCGGAAGGGGCACAGCGACGCGCGGAACAATTGTCACGTGACAGGTTCATAGCGCTTGATTGGCCGGAATGGCTAGTAGCGACCGCAGCTTTCATGGTATAAGGTGGAACGGTGTAAGGCTGGCCGTCTGCTTTAAACATATCTCCTTTTTTTCCCCGATTTACCTTCTCGCCCATTGTCCGGGGATAAACCCTCCTCTTCCTTCCCCATCTTCTCGTTGCAGCCTCAGCGACCGTGATTTCGGGGCTTAGTCCATCTCCATATAAGGCAACAAATCTAAAGCAGCGACGTCGACGGCATGTCAGGATGGACGGTCGAACAAAAATATCTTCGTAAAACGCTTAATTGAGATTTGCCCTCTAAAATTTCTTGGCAGCTGATATAACACAAACGAACTATTGTAGGGGGGGGGGGGGGGGGGGAGGCTTCAGTCAGGCAGAAATGTCTTTTGCCGCTGCCCCCTACGGGGTTCGGCCCGTGAATATTGAAATGAACATCAACTTTAACTGCAACTAACTTGATTGTGGAACTAAAATGCGAGGCAAAATTCTATAGTACGCTGCAAGCTAGAAACTGCAGCAGAGGCATTGTGCCTACTCAATGCCCAAATCTCACTGTTGCCGATTGCACCGCGGTGCCCTGGGCATTAGATACGAGGAGGGCCCAAAAGTAACGGGAATCAATTTGTGGAGGGCGCGCCGTTTGTAGTAATAGCTTCCTCCGAGCAGCAGTTAGCGGCACCTTTTCCGAGTCAGTTTGCCGACCGGTGTCATCTGCTAAAGGTCTAGAGGCATGTTTTAAATTTTGTTTCCTAAGCACTTCAAAATTTTTCCTCGTGTTTTGCAATGTCTGATTTAAAGGACCTTGCACATTCACAAAATGATTTCAATTCAAAACTTTTTTTATACGAGCGAACAGAAAAAATTCACAGGGGGCTAGGTCCGGTGAATGCGGACGGGTGGAGAAGCAGTGTCATGCCATTTCTGTTCAAACATTGTTGCACTGACAGGACAGAGTGTGTGCTGGGGCATTGTCGTGATGGAACTACCATTCCCCCTTTCCCTCACATTAGGACGTTTCTGCATCACTGAGTTGCGAAAGCGTTGCAAATCAGTGATGCAGAAACGCCCAGTTGTGCAGAAACGCCCCATGTATTATACCTGATTGCATTTTCACCAGGAGGAACAAACTCGGAGAGATCAATACCCGAATTTTTCGATGTTTTCATCAGTTGGGGAGGTTGAGGGTCACCCTTAACGGGGTTGCTCGTCGGTCAATTTTTCAAGGGCATTGAAGCGAGAAAACAACTCGTATAGACCTGCGATTTCTTAATAGCATTTCATTTGTAAGCTCTCCGAAGCATTACAAGAGTTTCCGTCGCAGGTTTTTCTAAAAGAAAACGAAATTTCACGGTCTCGCGCTGTTCCTTCAATTGAAAAATTGAAGAAAAAAAAAACGAGAAATGATTTTGAAGCAATCGGGAACATTGTTTTTCAACATTGCGCTAGAACTTTAGCGTGGCAACTCCGGTCGGCAAACGGACTCGGGAGATGTTCCGCTAAGCGCTGCTAGCGGCGGTAGGTTAACTACAAGAAGCCCGCCCTTCAGAAAGGTATTCTGGTTTATTTATTTATTTCAAAATACTATCAGACTCTGTTGAGACTATGATAGGGTGGGTATACAAGTGTACAAAGAAAACAACAACAAGAGTAGCACACACTTGAAAAGGTACTATAAGAGATATCACCAAATAATCACAAAAACGCTTTGACATTAAAAGTAAAAATTAGATCCGTCATGGGCTAGAATGCGTTGGCGGAAAACAATACAAAAAACACACAAAAAACATTTGATTTCACATTTTGCAAGATGCTAGATAAGAAGAAAAACCTTCAAGTGATTGGCATACCACAGCTTGATCCGAAAGAAGATTCCAGTCACTTATGGTTTGTGGAAAGAATGAGTATCTGCAACAGTCCTTGAAGAACCGGGGCTGATGAAGTGTTACTTTTGAGTCCCCCCCCCCCCCCCCCCCCCTTATATATATTAACTCCTCTGCTCATTATTAAAAAAAGAAAAAGGCGCTGCTGCTTGCAATTTATTATTTACTGATGCCCGAAAAAGGATGCGTTATTGCTTTGTGAAATATTGGGAATATTTCCTTCTGGAAATTCGGAGGTGCATTCTTTCCTAGGGTTCTTAAGTTGCAAACGATCATAATCACCGAGAGTTTAAGAAACGCAGAACGTGGCTCATTACGCTCACTCTTCTTGGTTCTCGATTGGTTCTTTGGTGTTCTTATTGGCGAATGATGCAATCTCATTGGCAGTTGAGTGATAATTAGATCCACGTGACTTGCCACGCCCTATGTATCAGGGACACTGACAGGGTACACATGCTATCTGAGGTTTTCGATTTGAACATGACCTATAAGAGCCCAACTACTCAGAACACAATTTGCGGCTTAAAAGTTGTTTTCTTTCCACCCGAAAACAGCCGGTCGAGAATGCGGAGCGCAAGTACGTCTGCTTGTTGCGCGGAGGTTGATTTAACGCCAAACGCTGATCCCTGATTGGCACCGATTGGAAGGATAGTGGATAGCTAGCATCAAGGCAGCTAGCATTGGGGTCTACCCGGTATCTTTTCATCGGAGCCAATCAGAGCTTGACATTATGACGTCACTGTAACCCCCTTTACAAGAAGCAGACGAACTTGCGCTACGCATTAGCCGGTTTCAGTCGCGCTCACTCCCTTTTTCATTGTCACGTGGCGCGCAAACTATAAGTGCAAAATATATTCAAATTCGTGGGTCACCTAAGGCAGATATTCAATATTAAAAAAAAAATAAAAAAACCATTTTTGTGGCCTCTAAAAAGCTGCAAATACGTTGATATAAAAAACGATGTTGCCCATATTACAAGAAGTAAATGTACACGCCATTCTCAATATGGTGACGTAGTGCGGGATGGACGACGCAATGGCGGCACGTTGCGACGGACGTGGGGCCGCTACTTCGAGACTATCTCGCTCGTGGTACCGGTAAATCGATCCTCAAGCGCAGAACATCGAGCGGAATGGATATAAGTGCAAAACAATCGCACAAAAACCGATGCACGCCAATTCGTCGTCGTCGTCTGCTTCACACGCCGGAGAAGTGGAGAAAAAGAAAACTCGGTTGGGTGTAGAGACGTGACTTCCGGCCACGAGCTTTTGTGCTCGTCTTCCGGTTTCGGTTTCGAGCAGTTGAGGTTTTTTGGCTTTATTAAAAATATACATGACCCTGCCGCAAAATGTTTATTGGGCAGTCTCCTGACACCATTTTAAATCGCATAACACACAAAAATATAGTTTTGAGGGGTGTTCGTGCGCTCTCAATGAATATTAGTGCGGAGATGTTTTGGTGGCGCCCTCTGATGGTTTTCGTTTGGAACGTTACGACCATATTTGTTTCGCCGTGAAGTCATGATTAGTAACCTTTGACTAATTATCCTGGGTTGCGAACTACGAGTTTGATGGTATGTGTAAAAATAACAGTGGAAGCTTTGAATCATGGCATTCATAAACCAACATCGTCACGTTTGATACTCCGACATTACACCAATTTCCGTCGATAGAAAATAATTTATCCAGATAAAGACATCACGGCGTTCGGCCGATCGCGAATCGCGACCACAGCGACGGTCGCGCACGTCGCTTATACTGCCGCGCGCGCAGCTGGCCAAGTAGGCAGCGCGCGCGTGGCCTAACGGTTATCGTACCTGCCACCCACGCGAAAAGCCAGGGTTCAATTCCTGGGAGCGACGTGTCTTTTGTTTATCCCTGCATTTTAGTGTTCTGGCAAATTCGAGAATCCTGGTGCTTGTTCGAGGTTCGAATGTTCTACGCGTCGAACTTTCCTGCGCCGATTATTCCAGAAGCTCACGCGTGTACATAAGGAGCTTCACGTAGCAAGCCACAGTCAGTTTCGCCCCAGCGCTCGACTCTGCTGTCACGCCGACCTCGACACCCGCGACGCTCTGTTCTCTTCTGTTGTTATCGTTTTTCCTTTTATTTCTGGGCACAAGCTCGCCCCATCAAACGTTTAGTTTCTTCAGTTATTATCGCCTCATCAATTGTCATTCGCGACATTTTGGTGGAGGTGCGGGGTATTTGCATTCTATGCCCGTGGAGCGTACCCCTCCGAAAACACGCCGGCCAAGTGACGTGCTCAGCCCCGGAAGGTTACCCTTCGCAGAAGACCAGACCAAGGCCCGGTCAAGTCGCCTTAACCAAGACCTACCCCCGGAACTCGGACCCCTGCCGCTGAAATCAAAGAAGGCTGCGACGATGACCACTGCACCCTTCGTTGTCCTTCCCGTCGCTGCCCGTACGCCCGCGTCTTTCCACGGTGAGCCTTATGAAGACATCGAGGACTGGCTACAGCAGTACGGGCGAGTGGCCCAGCACAACCGATGGACGGACGAACAGCGCCTGCAGAGTCTTTACTTCGCGCTCGAAGGGACGGCCGGGCACTGGTTCGAGAATCGAGAGGCTTCCTTGATCTCGTGGACCGCCTGCAAGGATGCGCTGAGACGGACTTTCACCAACCAGTATCGACGGGAGAGGGCCGAGGACCTTCTACGAATGAAGACCCACGGCGCAAGCGAGATGATCACCAGTTTTGTCGAAGATGTTCTGCGCCTAGTCGCTCGCTCCGACCCTCAAGCCACCGACGAAAAGAAGCTTCGGATCCTGATGCGAGGCGTAAAGGATGACATCTTCGGTGGACTGGTCCGCAACCCCCCAGCCACTGTCGAAGATGTCTTCAAGGAAGCCACAAACATCGAACGTGCCCTTCAAGCACGGGCCTCCCATTACCAGCGGCTTCCCGGTGTCGCTGCCCTCTCGACTGCCAGCTGCAACGGCCCGGACCTCCGCTAGATCATCCGGGACGTCGTGCGGGAGCAAATCAAGAGGCTTTTTCCTGCTGCCGCAAGCCCGGATTCGCCCTCAATCACCGAGATTGTCCGGGAAGAAGTTCAGCAGGCGCAGCAGCCACAAGTCAGCGCCGCTCCCGAACCACCGACGCTGAGCTACGCCGCAGCTACTTGACGACCACCGACCCCTGCTCACCCGTACACGGCGCCACCCCGACGTTGACCTCCAGCGCCGCAGTTTTCCCGACGCCAGGAAGATCGGGCGCACGCCCACCCAGAACAAGCAGCGCCACGAAAGACCGACGTGTGGAGGACGGCTGATCGACGCCCGTTGTGCTATCACTGCGGTGAAGCCGGCCACATTTACCGTCGATGCCCCTACAGACAACTGGGGCTGCGCGAGTTCCACCCGAACGACCCGCGCCCAAGGTACGACGAACGCCCTCGCGACATCGAGGAGTACCTCCTACGCTCTCCCTCCCCAGTGTCGTCTCTCCGCCATGAAGAACGCTCCCCATCGTCACGACACTCAGCGTCCCCAGCGCCACGACCGGCGAGAGAGCCTGTCTCCCCTCCGTCGCCGGGAAAACTAAGTGCGGCAACGCCTGGAGGTGACGTTGCCGAAAACGACGGAAGCAAAGAGCCTCCAAGATCGAAGGAGCACTCCCACTCTCCCGACGCCCCCCATCGCACCGACGCCCCTGCAACGGTGTCCAACAACCTAAACGTTGTTATCGACGGCCTCGACGCATCGGCACTCGTGGACACCAGAGCAGACTACTCAGTCTTGAGTGGGAGGCTCTCCCGCTGCCTTCGAAAAGTCATGACGCCGTGGGATGGACCTCAGATACGAACCGCCGGAGGACACCTCATTACACCAGTCGGGAGATGCACTGCTCGAGTCGAGATCCACGGTAAGACGTGCCCTGTGAAGTTCGTCGTTCTACAAGACTGTTCCAGAGACGTCATCCTCGGCATGGACTTTCTGTGTGAATACGGCACCGTCATCGACCCTGGTGAGAACAGATTGACGCTGCGCAATCCTGTTCCGCCTTCAGAGATACCCCAAACAGCGTCAGCCGCCGTCCGAGTCGCTGCCGCCCACGTGAACCTTCCGCCGCGATCAAGTGTTGTCGTACCCGTCGTGACCGATGCAGCTACCTGCGGCGAAGTTGTTCTTGAAGGCAACCTTCAATTGCTCCTGGGAAGAGGAATAGGCGTCGCAAGAGGAGTGACTAAACTTCACGATGGGCGCACCGTGGTCCTTGTGACAAACTTCCGACAAGAAACGCAACACCTCACAAAAGGTGCCGCTGTGGGCCACGTCGAGGAACTTTGGAACTCCGCCGAAATCGCCGCGATTGCCGAAGAATCATCGCCACCTCAGCAAGACATTACGCCGCCAGCGCAGCTTGACATTGACCCCAAGCTTCCAGGCCCGAAACGACGGCAGCTGAGTGACCTCCTCGCTGAATAGAGCAACTGCTTCGCGACGTCGTCGAAGGTGCGCCAAACCACCGTTGCAAAGCATCGCATTGTCACCGACGACGACGCGCTCCCTGTGCACCGATCGCCGTGCCGAGTCTCCATAAAAGAACGGGAGGTCATCCAACAGCAAGTGGAAGAAATGCTGAACGACAATATAATCCAGCCTTCAAGCAGTCCGTGGGCCTCTCCAGTCGTGCTGGTTAGGAAGAAGGACGGAACGCTTAGGTTCTGCGTGGACTACCGGCAGCTGAACGCGGTAACGAAGAAAGACGTATATCCACTCCTCCGAATCGATGACGCGCTAGACCGCCTGCGCCACTCTCGATACTTTTCATCGATGGACCTGAAGAGCGGCTACTGGCAGATTGAAGTCGACGAACGGGACCGAGAGAAGACAGCTTTCGTTACGCCAGATGGCCTGTACGAGTTCAAGGTCATGCCTTTCGGCCTATGCACGGCGCCGGCAACGTTCCAGCGTGTCATGGACACAGTACTGGCAGAGCTGAAGTGGCAGAGCTGTCTTGTCTTCCTTGACGACGTCGTAGTGTTTTCAAGTGACTTCGACGAGCACTTGCGACGACTCCGAGCTGTTCTCCAAGCCATTCAGACCGCCAGACTCACACTCAAGCCGTCAAAGTGCCGGTTCGCCTATGACGAACTGAAGTTTCTCGGCCGCGTGGTTAGTAACAAAGCGTCCGCCCAGACCCCGAGAAGACTCGTGCCGTTGCGGCATTTCCAGCGCCGACAGACAAGAAGGCCGTGCGAAGATTCCTTGGACTTTGCGCCTACTATCGACGCTTCGTTCGGGATTTCGCTAAAATTTCCGCACCGCTCACAAACCTGACGAAGGACGCCGAGAAGTTCGAATGGGGCGAGGAGCAGCAGCAGGCATTCGACGAGCTGAAACGACGACTCCAGATTCCTTCTGTGCTTGGTCATTTCGATCAGGATGCGGAAACCGAGATTCACACCGACGCAAGTAACACGGGACTCGGCGCAGTACTGGTCCAAGTGCAAGAAGGCATCGAGAGAGTCATCGCCTACGCAAGTCGGACACTGTCCAAGGCGGAGAAAAATTACTCCACGACTGAGAAAGAATGCCTTGCGGTCGTCTGGGCAATCACGAAGTTTCGTCCATACTTGTACGGGAGCCCGTTCCGCGTGGTGACGGACCACCACTCGCTTTGCTGGCTAGCGAACCTCATGGACCGGTCAGGACGCCTCGCTCGATGGAGTCTCCGACTGCAAGAGTTCAACATGACTGTGGTCTACAAGTCAGGCCGCAAGCACAGCGACGCCGACTGCCTGTCCAGAGCCCCCGTCGAAACCCCTTCCGGCTGCAGCGACGACAATGACGACGAGTGCTTCCTAGGAGCAGTCAACACCGACGACATGGCACGACGTCAACGGGACGATCCTGAGCTGCGCGCATTAATCAAGCACCTGGAAGGGGGCGGGAGTACCGTGCACCGTGTTTTCTCACGAACCCTGCCGACCTTCGCCATTCGACAAGGTGTGCTCTACAAAGAGAACTTCGGAAACAACAACTCGCCATGGCTGCTGTTAATCCCGGCCGACCTTCGAGAGGAGATTGTTCAAGCATGTCATGACGACCCGACGTCCGGACACCTTGGTTACAGCCGGACACTGACCCGTATTCGTGAAAAGTATTACTGGCCCAAGCTCCCCAAAACCGTCCACCTCTACACCCGATCCTGCCACGAGTGCCAGCGACGCAAGAAACCGCCGACGAAGCCGGCAGGTCTCGTGCAGCCGATTCCTCCGTCAACTACACCGTTCCAGCAGATCGGAATGGATCTACTTGGTCCTTTTCCGCCGTCTACCCTGGGCAACCGGTGTATAATCGTCGCCACAGATTATCTCACGCGGTACGCAGAAACGAAAGCCCTTCCTTCAGGGACGGCTGTTGAAGTTGCCAAGTTTTTCATCGAATCCATCGTCCTCCGGAACGGCGCTCCCGAAGTTCTGATTACAGATCGCGGATCATCGTTCATGGCACAGCTGACCCAAGAAATCCTCCGGCTCAGTCACACCAGCCATCGTCGTACTACTGCGTACCACCCACAGACCAACGGGCTGACGGAGCGACTCAACAAGACAATCGCCGACATGATTTCTATGTACGTCGACGTAGAGCACAAGACGTGGGACGAGGTGTTGCCCTACGTCACGTTCGCCTACAATACGGCGGTGTAAGAGACCACTGGATTCACACCTTTCCAGCTGGTACATGGTCGGAAGGTAAGGACCATGCTGGACGCGATGCTGCCCCATGAGCCAGCTGACAATGAAAGCGACGACGCCCAGGTGGTTGCTCAACGGGCCGAAGAAGTCCGCCAGCTCGCCCGACTCCTGATCCAAGACCAGCAACGCGTCGACGCGGGCCGCTACAACCTTCGTCGCAGGGACGCCGAATTCCAGCCCGGAGACAGGGTGTGGGTGTGGACGCCCATCCGTCGCCGCGGCCTTAGTGAAAAACTGCTGAAACGGTACTTTGGACCGTACAGGGTACTTCGTCTCCTCGGGGAGCTGAACTACGAGGTGATGCCCGACGGAACACGAACATCGTCACGCCGCCCACCACGACCTGAGGTCGTCCACGTCGTGCGCCTGAAGCCGTACTACGCTCGATAGGACTGTGGACCTTATGTGCTCCAAAGGACTCTTCTGTTTATCGTTCTTTTTTATTTTTGTTTTGTGTTGCATCGGGGCGATGCACTTTTTAAAGGGGGGAGTAATGCCGCGCGCGCAGCTGGCCAAGTAGGCAGCGCGCGCGTGGCCTAACGGTTATCGTACCTGCCTCCCACGCGAAAAGCCAGGGTTCAATTCCTGGGAGCGACGTGTCTTTTGTTTATCCCTGCATTTTAGCGTTCTGGCAAATTCGAGAATCCTCGGGCTTGTTCGAGGTTCGAATGTTCTACGCGTCGAACTTTCCTGCGCCGATTATTCCAAAAGCTCACGCGTGTACATAAGGGGCTTCGCGTAGCAAGCCACAGTCAGTTTAGCCCCAGCGCTCGACTCTGCTGTCACGCCGACCTCGACACCCGCGACGCTCTGTTCTCTTCTGTTGTTATCGTTTTTCCTTTTATTTCTGGGCACAAGTTCGCCCCATTAAACGTTTAGTTTCTTCAGTTATTATCGCCTCATCAATTGTCATTCGTGACAATACACACGGTAATGTTGCAGCTTGCATGCATAATCGTTCCTGCTCAACTTGATATCATGGGTTTTGTTTTAAACCGGACATGAGGAAATGACAGAAAAGAAAACGAAGTGGAAAAAGTTCGTATTTCTCAATAAACCTGTGGAACTCAACCGCTAGTAATTTACGCCCCTAAAGCCGCAGAATGTTTTGTCATCATGAGTGCAGCGAACACCTTGTTTCTTTGTGACGGAAGAGCGGTGTGAGTCTGGCTTATTCCGGGTGTTCAAGACACATACTGCCAAATTCATAGATTCCACTCCATTTGAACTTAACTTCCAACGCCCTTAAGTAGGTGTGAGTACGTTTCATAAATCCCCCTTCCCTCGAAACTCTCCCTCGCCTCGCATTTCACTGGAACTTTTCTACAAACATTTCTAGTGAGTGGTGACGCCTCCCTTCAACTCACCTCGAACGCGTCCAGCTCCCTTCATCGCAAAAAATGGCGGCTTCCCGGAACGACGCCGCTCGCAGGATCGCATCTTTTGAGTTCGCGGCTCGTGCGTGCGACCTTGTGTTTGGTGTTAGTTACCCGCTCGGTCCGTCGGTGCCGCGACAAAGTCTGCCGGACCGCCTGAACTCGATGGAGCTGTACAATGACAGGCAGTCTCTCGAGGTATCGCTTTACGAAGGCGACGGTGAGGGAACTGCTGACGCTGCTGCCTCTCCAGTAAAGCGGCGACAACCGAGGACAGCCGCTCATCCCCCCCCCCCCATCTCTGCTCCAGTTGCTCGCCACCCTTCGCTTTTACGGCGCCGGCACCTTCCACACTATGACGGGAGGCCTGGTGCATGTCTCCCAGCCGACGGTTTGTTGCACACTCGGGAGAGTAACGACGCTTGTCGCGACGGTGCTCTTCAAAAGGCTGGTGCACTTCCCGGCGGCGTCGGAGCCCCACGCCATCGTGCGTGACTTCTACGCAATGGGGCAGTTCCCTGGCGTCGCGAGTTGCGTCGGCTGCTCCCACGTGCGCATCAGGAGCCCCGGCGAAAACGATGCGGAAGTTTACTGCAGCAGGAAGGGGGTCTTTTCTTTGAACGTCCAGGTGAGGCCATATTTATTACGTCCACCTTATGGACGTAGCTTGCCTACTAAACTGCCAGGCTGTGAAGCATGGGTAATATTCAAACAAGACCATTTTAGCTGTTGAACCGGAATATTGGGAAACATATACCGAAACCATTTCATCAGCTGCCTTAATTGTTGCGGTTCATCGTGCACCTAGTCTCACTCGAATTATTCGTTGCATAGTGTATTACACCGGGTTGACCAAAATCGTCATTACGGCAGGTCTTACAAATTTGTAAGGTTGATACTGGGCGAGTCACGAGTGTGCGATAGGTTTCATGTACTTTCTGGCATTTAGCAGGTGCATTTGAGGTCTTGTGTCAATCACTTGTTTTAGAGAACTATGTTATCTACCTGCAGGCAATCACTGGCCAACAGCTACAATTCTACGACGTTGTAGCAAGTTGGCCAGTATTTGTGCACAATTAATCGCCGCATATTTGATACCAATCGTGGACGGGCCTTTAGCGAGGAAAGCAGAGTGCCCGGTCTCCGTCCGGGGGACATGGGCTATTCCTGTCTCTTTTTCTTTATGACCCCGCTCGCCGACCCTGGACAAATAGCCACGGAATAAGGTAAGCTGAATCATCGGCAAAACTTTGAGATTTGTTTGAGTACTGAACTGACAAAATCACTAATGTCTGTAATAGCAGGCAGTATTGCCGATGGCAACCAATTCTTTAAACGTTTCATGAACAGATTACTTCGACGACATGCGTCGTTTCATCAAAAATTCGTTTCATGGATGTTTGTTTCATGGAGAACTTGCTCCGCCTTGGGCACCCAGCAGCGTGTTCGTTTTCCACTGATGTGCTTCCCTTGCTTGCCGAAACCTTGGCGGTTTCGACGAGGCTTGGTGAAAGCTCGAGCTTGAGATTTTAAACCATTTCCCCTGAACAGAGCAGACTCCGCTCGGGGGGACCGCGTGGTCTGTTTGGGACATAGCTTGCCCCGCCGTCGTTTGTTTATTCGCCGAAAAAGTCAATTCAGTCGAATGTTCCTTTTCCGGTACAAATCAGGCGAGTGCAGAAATTAAAAGAAATGATGAAGCCGAAAATGAAATTCAATCTACCTGGCGTAAAAAAAAGTTCGTCCACGAAATGTCGCAAGGCCAAAACAAGTTTTCCACGAAATGTCAAGAGTATCGATGAAATTGTGCGTCCAGGAAAAGTTGTGAAGGAAAGAATTTTTAACTTCGACAAAGTAACATGGACCAGTCATTGCCACACGTAAAAAACCAAAAACATAATGTGCGTATAAACAAGCGCACTCAGCCTATCTCACAAACTAAATGTGTAAATATCCACTGCCAGCAATCATTATAAACCAATACCTGGCTGTGGGTCTGCCCTAAACGTACTGCTTGGAGTACTTATAATGGCCAGCAGTTAAAATAGCGAACCCAATATGTCATATCAAATTGTTCTGTTCCAACACTAATTTTAGTTTGATCTAGTGGGATGGAAAGCTTAAAGGGACAATGAAGGCAATTTCGGATATTTTTTTTGACGATTGAACTGGGTTCCCGACACGTCTCAGGCCACGTAGCCCAAATTTCAGCCGAAACCGGTACTTGTGTGCCGCGCAAATCAGTTAAACAGTCGCGGTAATAATCGTACCGGGATCGATCGAGGCGACGCCCCGAGCGTTGCGGGAGAAACCAGCAGAAGCGGAGATCACGTGACTCTGCGGGGCCTGGAAGCGTGACGTCACAAGAGACGCGTCAGCGATTGGTCGAAACGAGAAACGTGCTCTCGGTCACGCTTTGGTTCGTGGTTTTTATGAACACTGTTCTAATTCCACTTGAATAACCATGAAAACTATAAATCGAACCGAAAATGATAACTAAACCCTAAATAAAACACCATAATTATTTTTCTCTTTGCTACACTGCACGCGAAACGGGCAACGAGCAACTATGGGCAAACAAAATATATAAAATAAAGAACACAGCACGGAACACGCGCGAGACTTTTGACTCTGGTTTCAGATGTCAGTGCCATGTTTACTTTTGGAACACGGCACTCGAGGGATTCTGCAAAGCGGTAGTCCTGCAAAATTTGTGCGCTGTTGAAGGATGTTCAAACGGTCCACTGAAGACCCGTGATCGTTCGGGCGACGCTAGTTTTCACCTACTCCCAAGCGATGAAGCATTGCGAAGTCTCTGGTTGAACAGCGTTGTCTTGCGCAGAGGTCTCGGTGATGGCGTCAGAATTTCTTCGCTACATTTTTGGTCAGGAGACTTTGAACAGAACCTTCAGATTAGCCGGAGTCTGGGTGAATTACTCTCCGTCGGCGGCAATTCTGGGGCGTCCTCGTAAAGAGGCATTCCAGAGTTCCGCGTCCTCAGGAGCATCTCCCGTTCTGTTGGTGTCAGGTCACTGAACGGGAGCCCGAATTCGCTCGCGAGAGCGGCATTGCCGTCCATATTGGTCCGACGAAACGGCCGCGCCACCGCGCTGCTATAACCCACCGCGGTAACCAGAGTGTCGATGCCCTAAATGCTACCGGTACCGACTATTCACACGTGACGTCACTCCTACGTCACCTCCGTTTTTGGAGGCCCAAAAATGAGAATGCAGATAGTTTAGTTTTGGTTTCTTCAATTCTTTCGTAGGTACAGAAATACGCGTCACAAATGTCTATCAAAAATTGGGCAGTATGCCAGGTTCCCAAGAAGACTAAAAACACCATTTAAAAAAATTGAATAATATCGTCTTCATTGTCTCTTTAAAAACATTGTGTTGGAAAGTCATGCCAGCAAGGAGGCTCTAGAAAGTACAAAATGACAAGAATGTTTCCAGGAGATCAAACGCTTTAAAATTCAATTCAGGTACAACAAAGCTCAGACCCGATCGAGGAACTCCGTCGAGAGGCCCTTTGTGGTTTGGAAGAGGCGTTTCCCGTGTTTTTCGTGTTTGGAAAGGCGGCTCCAGCAAAAGACATGCCACTCATGTGGCATCATCACCGCGTGTGTAGCTTTGCATAATGTGGGGTGTGCAAGGAATGAGCCCCTGCCTCCTCCGCTACCCCCGCCACCAAGCCCCAGGGCACGCAATGCCAGAAGGCGGAGGCAGCCGTACCTGCCACCGATTCTCCCGGAGGACTTTCATCAGGTGTGCTTTCCCGGCAGAGGCTCATTCATAGGAGCTTCACATGAGATGCAAGTAGCTTCAAGAGACACATCACGCAGGCCATAAAGGTGAGGAGTCTTACTTCCAAGTGTGTGACACTTCAGTTTGATTTTTAAAGCAAATCATCAGTAAAGCAAGCATAGCAGTTTGAACATGTTTTATGCTCCAGCCTTCTGGCTCCGATCACGTAGCAGTATCTTTTCTCTGACGTTCAAGGGCTTCATCCCCATTTCATTGAAGCGCGGTTCTCTTTTCCAGCTGGTCCTCGCGCAGCTTCGTTTCCTATCCATGAAGTGCGGCCCTCTTGCTGAGTGTGTCGTGGTGGTCCTGCTCAAGAAGGTTGCAGCGCAGGGCGTGCTCCTGCTGAACGAGGGACACCCTCACGTCATTTTCATCAGCGAGGCTCCTTTCCCGGAGCGCCATGCGTCCTCCAGCCTGGCTGGCCCCACTGCCTACAGCTTCCGCCGCAGCACCACTGTTGCACGCTGCAGCACACTCAGGTATGGGAGCTGGTGACTCTTGCACACGTCTTGCCGCTCAGGCCGCGCAAGCTGGCGTGCAGTGGTGTGCAGATAAGTCTCTGAACAAAGCAAGTGTCAACACATTAATGCCTCCTAGAAGGCAAGGCCTGAGCATTATAAAGCAAAGTGGCAGACGTGTGCCGCTTGGCGCAGCAGTCTGATAGTATTGGGACTTTTTGTATTTTAAATGCAACTAGATTCGGACAGACAATAAGTGGAGCTGCATCGGTCTGCTGATGACGTCGGTGGAAGAAAGGCAAATGTCGTCTTTCAGGTGGTATTGCGTAAGTCAGATCGCGTTGACTGAACCATGCCAAGGATTTATGTTCCTGTTGTTTTTGCTTTCAGAAATTATAAAAGCGCCAAAAAACGAGGAACAAAGAGCAGAAAAAGGGAGAGGTTTGTTTGTCTTTTTTCTGTCCTTGTTTTTTTTTTAAATACACCAAATAGCGTATTTGCATATCTAACAGAATCCGCCATATTTTGAGAAAGCATTTATGATATGAAGTTCAGGCAGTTTGAAGAAATGAAGGAGCACTGCTTCTAAGGCACTTGCTGCATAATGTGAATACAGCTATAGCACAATGCCAAAGAACTGCCAACTAGAGGCCAACAATTTTAACCTTGGCATTACACGTGGAAGCGGTCCAAGCACTGTACCCAAGTTGGCCTCAAGAGGCTTCTGCTCCTCGCCGTCCAGCATCGGCTGCAGCAGTCTCAGCATCGGAAGGCTTCAGAGAGGGGGCAAACGGGGCGCCCCATTGCTGTCCTCCAATGTTCTCCTGCCGGTTAAAGATGTGTGAGGCCACCGCCCCAACCAGCAGGGAAGTGGCGCTCATCGGGTTGGCAAGTGGTCCACCTCCTAAACAAGCAAACAATGGTTATTAAAGGTACTCCGAATTCGAATGTTATCTAAGATCTGTTTTCCTCTTAATATATTCCCCAGTTATTATAGACATACAATTGCTGATAGGCAGTGTTCACCTCTTCTATTTCAGGGGGAATATAGTGAAAACTTCAGCATATGGATGTGATGAGTTGTGATCTACTTTAGAGGTCTGCCGCAAAAACTACAAGTTGAAACTTTCTGATTTATCGGTAGTGTTATATTGTGCAGCGGTTCCATTCATGCTGCCCCACTGTCAGGTGGCTACAGTATTCAACTTGCAGCATTTGGTTGCCTGAACGACTTGTTTGCGCATGCTGAAACTCGATCTCGGATATGACAGGTATTCCAGAAACAACAGTTCGAAACAAGGGCGCATATGTGACCTACAGCTCGGGCTACAAATGTGACCCATCGCTCATTCCGAGGCACTTTCATCGCGATGAGAAACCTGAACGAGAGATCGGACGGTTTTGTGACCTTGTTTTCGTCTTTGGAGTTCTTCGATTTTACTTTGACGTTCTCCCACTTTTTTTTTTGTTTTTTTTTTTTGTTTAACGTCTAGTCAACATACCCAGTAGGTGCAGTTATAGTCGTTGCAGAATCCAATCCACGTGTTTTTGTGTCTTGTTTCTTTTATAGCGCAGCTCTGAGGCGCCCGTATCCGGCTTGAGCGGTGTCGGCGTCGCCGTCAGCGTCGGCGTAACCGCAAGCCCCCCCCCCCCCCCCCTCCCACCCCCCGAGGACCTCGGGAGGACCTCGGGAGGACCTCGGGAGGACCTCGGGTTCCTTCGGGAGGACCTCGGGAGGACCTCGGGAGGACCTCGGGAGGACCTCGGGTTCCTTCGGGAGGACCTCGGGTACCTTTGGTGACCTCGGAAGGGGGGGTCACGTGACCTCCTTCCCCGAGGTCACGTGACCCCCCCCCCCACCCCCGAGGTCACGTGACCCCCCCCCCCCCCGCCCCCACTACCCTTCCCTTCTCCTCCTCAAGATAAGCGCTCTAATTCGGCGTTACAGGGAGTTGTAAACGGCTTTAACTTTTCTGTTTTGGTTTAACGACGATACGTCGGTCTGCTTGCATTCAAGGTTGTTCTATAAGTGATCACAAGCTCTCTGAGGATTAACTTGTCGTCCTCCATGAAGCAAACAGCGGGTGCCTTGGCCTCCTCCATTGTACAACAAATGAAAAACGGAAAGGAAGAAAAGCAGCAGCGAAAGTAAAAACAAAACGGCAACAAAAGCGAAGTTGCGGCGTCGGGGCTGGAATAACACAATAAGTTAAAAAGTAAAATAAGTTGATGTTAAATTAAAAACACTTTCTTTTTGAAGGGTGTTCTATTGACAAGCTCTAGAAAGGGTGCTAGTGTGAGGTGAAGTGAACACTTTTATTTTGAAGAATCTTTTCCACACAAACAGTGTGACACCCACTTTGAACAGCTCTAGCGGAGGTTGTTTTTTGCGACTATGTAAAATAACGATTGCCTGGAACAATGTTTTATGTTTTTACTTGGAGATGCATTATTTGAACTTAGATGTTAACATTTTACGTGAAATATTTACCAGCACAAGGCAACATACTTGTAGCCCACGTAATTGTGGAGACTGTCACCTGCGAAAGGACGTATTTTAACTCTCAAGTAAATAAGGTGGTGGAGCAGTAAACAAGGTCGTGATTCCACCCTCGCGCGTTATTTATTGTGACTGTTTTTGCTGTTTGTGTGAATATGAGAATTGCGCGTGGTGCATGTTGCTTCTAAAGTTGCTGCTCGCAAAATCATTTTCCCTGTATTCTGCTAAGATCGCCGGCATCCTCTATGTGCGCAATATTCACCAGAATCGTAAGGGTGTTGTTGTAACAATTCTAGGGTGTTAACCCTTGTAACTAGCTGATTCACACCCTTTAGCGTGTAGGTCAGCAGGTCCCGGGGCTAGGCGTCGATGTCGTGTTTTGGTTATGGCTCGCAGCATATACGTTTGAAGTTCTAGAAACTCGCATAAAAAAGTCCCCCCTCCTCAGGAAGCAACTGTAGAAAAAATGTCATTATGTAAGAAAGATAAAATACCGAGTGCTGTAAAAACAAAATGGTGATCGTTGAAAAAAAAAATGGGGAAAAAGAACCAGCCATAAACATATTCACGTGTGACTTCATTCCACACTATCACTTTCTTAAAGCACCTAAGTAGAAAGAGAAGGGTTTTTATGGCATTCATCATATCAGAGTAGATAAGTATGTCACATTTATTCGCGTTTTAGAGTGCAGTCGCAACGTAAGAAACTTGCATTCGAACGCAGACTTCACGCCACATAAGTGCGCGAATCGTTTTACTTTCAAGAGGAGTTATGTTGTTTGTTCGTTTTACATAAAGTGACTATGCGGTCTTGACGACATAATCAAACGGGAGATCAAATGGCTGGAATCAAATCGTTCTGCGGAAAGTCGGGATACGTGCTGCTTGATCTAATTTGTCCTCTCATTCATCGACGGCGTGAAAGCGACTTCGTTAGATTTGTGGGCCACGCTAATTGAATTTCTCTCCTAATCGAATTTTTTTCGGTTAGTCGTGCAGTAAATCAGAGATTCGATGGAGGTCGGTGGCTTACTTAATCTATGCTAATCTTTCTCGGAAACAAACAGGTGTACCTCCGATATCTCGGTTTTCAACATTGCTTTTCGACTTCACACTTATTATTAGAACCGCCACTCTAATCGAGAATGCGTTTAAGCTTCTGAATGGGCAACGTTTTGTTAAAATAAGTCCTAAAACGGTTTCTCAACGCAAGGTCCAAACAACAGTCGGGACAGTTGGGAAAACGGCTCAGAATGGCCGCCGACGTTTCGGTTACGATCACACTCCAACATGTAATATACAAAAGACACTGTCTGAGGCTGACTTCTTTCTAAGCTAGATGGCGCAAGCTACCACCCGATATAATGGGTTCAGCCGTTAGCATCCATCGAACCTTCCTGGTACAACGGTCCTGTAAGATTGTCCATACAAAAAAATGTCTGTAGACATGTTCCAAACATACATATGTATACCAAGAAAACATGATTTGAAAGTGCGTGAGGGGTGTCCGCAGGTAAATCGTTCATAATGTCCGAAAATAAATCAGTGTTTTCTTTTGTTTTTTTTACTAGGATGTATGAGAAGTGCGACTGCGGCTCTAGATGCGCGGGCCTGATATAAGTTCAACGTCGAAACTGGAGATTCGACTGAACGTTAAGCTCTTGGCAATATTCGACAAAGTTCGACTTTTGAACAGTGGTGCCCAACTTCTCTCCCGCGAAAGGGTTCAAATATTTGAGAATAAATATAATTTAGAGAGTCATTTTTGTAATTTACAGAATATAAAGACAAACACACAAATTTCTAATGATTATTCAGACAGTTTTTTTTTTTTTTTATATTGGAATAAAATAACCGCATAAATATGGCACCCCTTTCCCCGTAGGTGGCGTCAGCTCATTTTCACGTTCCGCGCATTGTCGAACTTCGGTCGAATTTTTCGGGTGGATACATTCCGTTAAAAGTTCGAAAAACTCGGACCTGGTCGAGCTCGTACCTCGACATGTTCGCGGCACTTTTAGACAGAATAGTAAATGTTTATAATGCATATAATAGTAATTGGTCGATTATCGCCTACTCACGCCGATGTTTTGTCTTGAAATAGAAATAAATAACACGCATATTGCATACTTTCTTTCTCGAACCATTTTTTTCCCGCGGCAGCTGCAATCAAGCGTTTGCAGTCGTGAACACTCAACTGAAAATAGTAATAAATCATAATTACGTTTTCATCGGGTCAAAAAGAAAACAAAAATCGGTAAAACTTGAATTAGTCGGAAAAGGTTATTGAACATTACTTAGAAGTAACCGTTTGTTATCCCAATGACCTTGCTTCGCAGCTTCATGTTTTAGCCACCAGGTTGCGTGGAAATGTTGGAAGCTGCAATCACTCTCAGGCATATAGTCGTGCTGTAGCGCGAATCTGTGAGACTAATTTCAGTAAAACACGGCTTTACGGAAAAAGGCTCAGCCTTACTCAATTGTACACAGCTATGCGTAGCTTGCAGGTTACGTCATTGCATCACGCTGGCTGACATCCGTGCTCAACCTCTTAGCGAAAACTAGGTTACTTTAGGTATACTTTTGCTTTTTTTGAGATACTAATTTGCAAAAAGGTTAGCAAAGCGTCCTTAATATATGCTTACTAGAAAAATATTTTTAATATTCGTGTCCTCTTTTTAAGTATGCTTTTAGTAAACTAACATATAGACTTAAATAGCTTCTACGTTTATGCGAAGCGTTTTATTAGAAGCCTCAAAGAGCTATATTTTAGTACACTAAAATAACGTTATGGAAGTACGCTGGTAGGATCTTGTAAGTGCGGATGAAGTGACTGATTATTATCCTTTCTAAGTTATCTTTTAGTGGACAAAAAGTTTACCGTGAAAGTGCGCTGAAAGGATGGCTATTCGGAGCGTGCACCGAGCATGCTTAGCTGCGCTCAAATTTAAATGCAAACAACATTGGACTTTGCGTCATGAAACGGCGTCTAGCGGCTCGCTTTGTCTCGAGGGCTGCGATGTTTCAGTGCCGTACGCAAGCCCTCTGATCACCTTCTCGACATTCGTATCGGTGGCAAGCCTGACCGACCACGTGTGTGATTGCAGCCTGTCACTCTTCGTGCTAAATGTTATTGGGGCAACCAACGTCAACGAACAAACTCTGGCCGAGCGTTTTCTTCGTGTCTACGGTGGTTGCAATGATATACACTTCATCAGATCCTGTCTAGAAATTGGCAGTGCAGTTCGTGTAGTAATACACAAGGTCCCAGCATGAGCGTAGTGACCACATGGCGCTGCCGTGAACGCCGCATTTTCCCTGCAACATTCGATCTGTGAAAGCTGGCGGCGGGCGTCTCAGCATGCATGGCGACCCAGAAACGACCCGCCTGGAAACGACAGTTGTTGCGTTGACCGAGTGGTTACCCCTGACTAGGGCGTAAGGAAAACTGTGGAAGGTAACCACTGCAGAGTCCGTGCGGTTGTTGTCCGATTGTTGTCGGTGGCTCCGGTGACCAGGACGTGGTGAGCAGCCTGCAAGAGCGAGGGAGATTCGCAATGTACAGCTCGATCCATCTGCTTCGGGAGGCTGATATGACGTCCAGGTTACCATTACGGGCGCACGCTTCTAAACTACAAGGTGCCCCCCCCCCGCAAAAAAAAAAAAGACTGTACACATTAAAACAGCCCGCAGAAATCAGAAAACCTTTTCTTTTAACTTCCTTTCTGAACCCCCATCCCCCCCCCCCCCTCCACCTCCCTTTCTTCAAAGCCTCTCTAAAATAAAATCCTGGCTACACCACCACCTTTGGGCTTATGCACTTTACTGCTTTAATGCGGGGATAGGGGAAGATGCCTCGAGTGTCATTGGACTCAGATGAGCGTTCCTCGAGATCAAAAAGTTAAAAGAATCCTTGTACTACACTATGCCCCATCAGAAATGTTTATACTGGTTATCTCCCACGTATAGATCTGCGAGAACCAAGGACTCTTGCAAAGCCTTCCTTCGTTAAGTGCACCTCATTATTTTAATCTTCGCTGTTGATCGCAGCTATATGGGCTTGCAACCGTTTACCTGACTGCATTGTTACTCTCGCTGACCCCGCCCTCTTCAATTTTTGCATCAGTTGAATTACTCCAGTGCTAACAACTCGTTATTCTGGTTGGCTCTTTTCAATGAATTGCATCGTTTTGTTTGTTTGTTTGTTCGTTCGTTAAATTTAGCGTTGCGATTTGTTGGAATCCCCCCCCCCCCTTCCCCTTTCTAATGCTCCCGAGCATTAAAGGGTATAATAAATTATGATGATTACACATTTGATGCTTCGCTCTTACCTGAACTGACTTTACGCTGTCTGCTTTCATTCATCAATTTCCCAAATCCTTCTAAGATTATGAAACATCTTTAGATAATCGGCGACGTTCGCTTTGAAATGCTGATTGTCAATACTCATGACTGGCAGTGTGCTCACACCTCGAATAATGAGAATCGACTTAAATATCTTGTTTTCTTGCAAAAAATGTTTTTCTTAGAAGCATTTTATGTGTTATCAAAAATACACAGTGATCATTGGTGGCAATCTTTATTTCGACAGCTATTCAGGCCCAACACAACAAAGACACACACGACAATGAATGACATGAAGATTGCAGATGTCGACTATTGAATCTACAGTGGCCCACACTGCAACAACCAACGCCATGAGAGTCATCGTTATGACCACCGGCCCGACGAAAACTGATGAAATGATGACCGCTTCAATAACAATCAATTTCCTAACTACCAACATGACGAAGACACTCAGTAACCAGGACCAGCTCACACGCTCAAGGTAGTTAATCTCAACTGTTACACGCAGCGAGAGATTATGCCCCGGCCACGAAGGACAAAGGGAAGATACAAAGGCAGACATTTTTATGATCTGAAACGCCGACCCAGCTGACGGCGTCCCAGAACTAAGAGCCAGCAGACATTGGCTCGAAGGATAAAGCTCCCGGTAAGCTTTATAATTATGAAAGCCTTACTGACAGGGGACTCGCGTACCCGGAAACTAATCAACCCAGGGGCCTAAAGACTGGTGCCGCAGCACTAACCGGGAAGGCCGACACATACATAGAGCCGGGACCAGGACTCGGACGGCCACGATCGAACGGAGCTTCCTGCGCAGGAAACGACACAAGCTCAACTCGGTCGGTAGCCGTTCTCCGCCTCTGCCGACGCTGCAACGGGTTTTATTCGCGTTATGACGTGATTTCAGTCTAATGTCGCGTATTCAATCAGTTAATAGAAGACACGTTACAGCTTTAAATACAATACAGAGGTAGACAGAAACACTCACAACACGTTGCGCCCTCCTGACAACGAAAACAAACAATATTGGAATACTACAGACGTTAATCAAAGAAAGACTTTCGGCTGAGGAAGGTACAGTCACTTGTATCGCTATTGACGGCGAGATGCCGCAGCGACACCGTTTAGCCGTTTAAAAGAAGAGACTCCTCGAGTGAAGTCTTTTGTACCAGGCTAAAGCTCCGCGCCAGTCAAAGCTTGCCAGCATACGGTGGATCGCGCGGAAACAAGGTCTGCGAGACCACGCATTCTGCTCTGAACTCTCTCGGCAACAAGTCAGTTTAATTTAAAAAAAAAAAAGAAGAAAAGAAACGCATTTAACCAGGGATTGTGCCTAAATTTGCGACGAGGAAGTTTCTCGACTCCTTAGGATGAACGACTCGAGGCATCATGGACAAATAGACCATACACTCTAAAAAAAGGGTGTATTCTTACAGCCTTTGTCCCATATAAGACACCCCAAAACGTCAGTTCGACGTACAGCGCACTGAAGTCAATCTGACGGTACTAACTACCACGAGAGGCTTGATAGCCGTGTGGTACAACTTATTAAAATAGCTAATGTACGTGCTACTGACTACAAAAAAAAAAAAAAAAATTATAACAATCGGGGTTTTCTTGGCCCTACTGCAAAACCTCAGTGCTTTCTTTCTGTGGTCTTTGACACGTACTGTACCTATTTAATAAGTTATATCGCACCGTTATCAAGCCCCTCGTAAAATTTAGGGCCGTCTGCTCGACTATAGTGCGCTCCAGGTCGAACTGAAGTTTTGGGCTGCATTATATATGGGACAAAAGAGAGTTAAGGTGGCACCCTTATTTTAGAGTGTATGTGAATTGCACAGCGCCTTTTAGTGGGGTGCCAAAGAACTTGCTCAGTCTTACCAGTTGGCTTCGGCGCTGGCAAAGGCCAGGGCGCGAAAGCGTAGTTCTGACGAATCCTTCGCTCGCACAGGCGTTCACACAGGCACTCGCACAGGCACTCGCTCAGAGAAAGCGATTTCGAAAACCAGTTGGCTGCGCCCGTGCCTTTGCCCGCAATCAAAGCCAAATTTAGAGCTGAAGTATATACGTCCACCGTGTTGGTTGTGGCGAGAAACCAGCGAACGGCGGGGCAACGAACACGTACATGAGCAAGAAGAGCGGAAAACGATACTAACCCTTAGCTCGCAGCTGTGGGTGAGGACCGATGACGGTGAGCAGTATAGGTCTCGGTAGTTACCGACATGGATACGAAATCGACAAACAGCAGAGGAAACTCGACGCATTAAAGATGGCAACGCACGGAGTGTTGCCAGATGTTTGAACAACTTTACATATGGTCTATTCTCGAGGTTTTATTAGGCGGAAACTGGAATTTGTGGTTCGAACGTCTCAAATTCTACCTCTTGACTAAGAACGTCACAAGTTCTGTGAAAAAAAGCCCCGTTCCACTGACGTCCTGCGGTGAGTCAACTTACGACGCCAATCGAGACCTGCTAGCACCGAAAAAGCCTTTAGAGGTCGCATTCGAGCAATTCGTCAAGCGCCTTCATGAACAAACACTATGACCCGAAGCCGGCGGAACTGCGCACTTGGTTAAAATTCCATCAACGGAACCAGACGTCCATCTCCAATTATGTGGCAGTACTGCACAAGATCGCTGCGGACACTTCGTAACGGTAACGATCGTACCGATAGCAAACACCACGGCGAGAATCACGACCACAATCGTGCCCGGAACCAGTGCATCTGAAGAAGACTTGCCGAAGGCAACAAGAAAAACTGGAGACACGCTACAGATAATGCAAATATCAAAGACTGTGATACAATACCACCACAAGGTGGAAAGGGGACAAGTTTACGCCATACAGGCGTCGAGAACTCGTGTTGGCAACACCCAACGGATGTGTATTGTGGGGAACACATTGTATTGTTCTTCAAGCAGCAGGTGAACTCCGTTTCCGTATCCAAAGTTCACTCATTTCCGTATTCCAAGTTCGTTTATAGTGAACTTCCCATATAAAAAATATGGATTGTAGTTAAACGATGCGTCTAAGGCGCGCCGCAGGATCTGATATTCAGCGATGTCACTTCGCAACTTTCAGCGATAGTGGTACCGCGGTGTGTGGATCGTGCTCCCTAGCTCCTGGATGATCGGCTTCACAGGAAAGGTGCTTGCCTACACCTTCCTGGCAGGAAAAAAAAATAAAGTAAGCCTCTAATACTGCTCGTATAAAGCAAAACTAGAATTAATTGCGCGTCGCAGATCTCGCCTTTTACTGCTCCCCTACGACGATCATCCAGATGACAGCCATTTTGATAGGCACCAGCGCGCCCCCTATAGGTCGCTAAAGTTGCGAATAACTATAGCGACCTCTTTTTTTCCTTTTACTTTTTGCTTCAGAACTGGTTTGGAACTTGTATCAGCGATATTCTGCTCCTTATGGTTAGACTGCATAAAATGAACCTACAATGTTTTTTTGTTTTTTTCATTTTGTGTTGTTGCGTGCAAATAAACCATTATGATAAACCAGATTTGCGCAACCGTATATTTGTGTTTGTCACTGACGTCGATGCAAATTCCGCAATGCGGAAGTATCTTCAAAAGTAATTGAATTATATTTCTAAGTGTTTGTACTCTACTCAAGATACTTCACGGAGAAAGTAACTTGAGTAGTGTTTTAAATATCTTATGAAGCAGGTATTTAGTAACTTAACTTAAATACTTTTATCGAGTGTTTTGTCCAACACTCTATTTTACTGAAGGCTGGAGCAAATATGCGATGAACGACTACTTTTACCCGAAGCCGTATTCTCTGTACGCTGCACGGAATCGAAGCTAGTGTCCGCCTCATATTCGCGCCATGGAGTTTAGCCCTAAATCGGATAAACTCTAAAAAAAAATTAAAAAAATTGTGCATTCAGCCATTGTACTTTGTTAGAAAATTGTTTGAACTAAGTGCTTGCAGCCGGTGCCATTTTTAGCGTTACTGCGTATATCACGTGGCTTCCTGACTTTCCAAAGCGACGAACACCGGCGTGCTGTGCTGTGAATTTATGAACATTGGAGTAGCGTTTATGTAGTGCGCGCTGTGTCCCGGTTGGTGTCCCAACCGTGTGCCCACAAGCAGCACACGCGTGACACTTTTGTACTTGCTTGCCGTCGTGTATACCAACTAGCGTCCACTCGATCTTCGCTTCCAAACGTTACACGTTCCTCGGACAGCCCGTCGCCCACCACTTAGATAGCAACAATAGGCAGTTTGCTAAATCCCGCAAACACCCCTGCCGGCACTCGAGTAATCTTAAAAATTGTGTTCCTACAGTTCCCTAGTGATTGGTAATTTCAGTGAATTCAAAGCTTACGCAGTATTAAATGTGATTCGGAGTCATCCTGAATAAGCGTCGAGTAGATTGCAGAGACCTGCCAAATCACTCGTAAAATTGCTCGTCAATGTCAGCGATTTTAATACTATGCATGCAATCCACCTTTCAAGCCAGCTGAGCTGCACAAATCTCTTATAATATTATCATTCTCCTACAGCTTCAAAGAGGCGAATATTAACTTAGAAACGCAAAAAAGACTACAAACAGCCCCGCTCACTCTGAGCTAAATCTTGGTTTTGGTTGTGAATTCTTGGCTTTTTAAATAATTCCTACTTAAACAACAATTACGCCAATGGTAATATTGTAAGAAATTTTTGCAGCTCAGTCAGGTCGATGGATGGATATTATGAACACTGTGAAAAACGCTGATATTGACGAGATATTTAAAAGTTTTATGACAGGTCTCAAAAGTGTGTAACATCGAATTGGTGTAAATTACCGGTCACTAGAAATCTAAAGGAACACCGTTACCATGGTTCCTCCAGCGCGGTCCGGGGCGCTTGGCAGATTTAGCAAATGGTCTATTGTGGGGTGAGGGCACACTGCTAATCGCCAAATCGAGGTCAGGCTATTCATACTTGAAGTGTTCACTGAAGAGTTGTTTCGGTATTCCCTTCCATTGAATTGTGACGGCGTGCCTCGCTATACTTTAGGTAAGCCTTTCCGTGTAAATTGAGCAGGTTTGTTTATGAGCTCGATAGAATTTTTGGCTGGGTGCTGCACCGGTAGCTTCGCATTCTTCTTTCTCTTTTGCAGCTTAAAGTCAAGATGCGCACGAACAGTGTGCAGTACAAAATGCCCCCTTCTCGCGCCTTAAGCTACTTTGTTTATCACGGCAAAGCATCCAAGTGGTGTGTGTCAATGCTGATCCTAAGAAGTTCGTAAGACACCTAAAGGGCAGTCGCAGGATTCCGTTGAGCTTTGCGAAAGTTACAAAATTTCGTTTATGAGTATGAATTTGTTTGCAGGTTTCGTCGTAACATCGTTACATGAATCCAGCGTCAGCTGCTTAAGGCTTCTGTTATCATACTTAGTTGTTCAAATGTGATAATATACCATTACACGCTAATATTTGCTGTTGTCCATGGCTCTTGAATGCATCTCCTGGTGGCCTGGAGGAATCGACGGATTTGCCGCCGTAACTTCAAGGGCCTATCGCTACAATTGCCCTGGCCGGGGCCGAAGAGATTGAGGCAATGGCCGAACAAGCAAAGGCCAGTGTAGAAGAGGCCGAGGCCAGGGGTCAACAGGCCGAAGCCAAGTCTGGGCAGGCCGAGGCTAGCGCTGTACAAGCCAGGGCCAGGGCAGAACAAGCCGAGTCTAGGGCAGAGAAGGCTGAGTCCACTCAGCGACTCATCATTTTTTTGTCTCGGTGATAGGTGCTGGGAAAATGTAAAACCATTCAAGGCATCAGCAAAGTACTTCCAAAAATGTATCAAAATATAATACAAATACTTTGACAAAAATGTATTTAATTACAAATTCATTTACACTTTTCACGAAAGCATTTAAATCCAAGATAAAGATACAATGAGGGTATTTCCTCGTTTGTAAATACTTTTACAAATACACTGTGTTCACAGTCCAAAAAAAAAAAAAACTTAAATTAATTTAAGTCCGGGAAAAAAAAAAGGTGTTTAAACAGAGGGTGGAATCTATAGATGCCAAGCGTCAAGGTTATAAAAAGAAATTTCCAGCTCTAAAGATAAGTTTTGTTTGTCGTGAGGTAGGCGGCTGCAACATAAAAAAACGCAGTATATTTTAAATTCGTTTAATATCAAAGGCTCGGTTGAAGAAATACAGCCCCTTCAAAATCACTAGTCGTTAATGCAACATCTCAAAGGAATTAAATCCGTCAACCAAAGAAATAAGTCATTGTAGACATCCCATTCATATTCCATGTTCTACTCTCTTTGTTTCATCGATGTTTATTGCGAGCAAAACGTAGCACGTTTTGCGCTCTTTGCACGTGACTCCTATCGAGAAGAGTGCTCAATACCGTATCTGACTCTGAAGAACGGTGCCCAAAAGTGTATTTCGGCAGTATTTGAAATACAAGCCTCTTATGTACTCAATTTTTACTATTTAGATATGGCTGACAAATACGTTCGGCAATAATTAAATAAATACTAAATACTCAAAGTATTATAAATACGTATTTAAAATACTTGTATTTGCATTACTGCCCATCCCTGGACAATTCCTAATTTCACAATCTGCGGGGCTCCTGTTTTACGTCTGCTACACGTCGTCACACGTTAAGTTGGACCGTTGTCAAACACTTTCAGAGAAACAAATGCATACATACATGCTAAAAGCGCGAAGTCAATGCGCCTTCTCCGCGCTAAAAGCGCAAGTTGAGTGGGCATTATCTGAGCTAGAATCGCGAAGTCAATGCGCATTCTCCGAACTTGATAGTTTGAGCATGCACGTCAAAACGGCGAGCGCCATGACACTGCACTTTTAGCACTGCTTGATTTGTCCCTATAGGCTCTTAACGCTGGCTGCGCTCTGACGTAAGGTGAAACAAAGTATTAGCATGTGGTACCCTGTGAAATATCTGACGCCGCGCAAGTAACCACTGCTCAGTAAATTAGTTTTTTTTTTTTTTTTTGAGTGATAAGCGTTGAAAGGTGAGTAAGGCGAGAAAGTGTTCCAGAGTCCATCTTTGGCGCATCCGAACTCTGTAGGATAGACGCACGACAAAAAGCAATATACCAGGTGTAAAACAAAAAAAAAAAAAATACAGGTTTTATGTTCTTGTTTTTACCCCAAAAATAAACAACTCATTGCCGAACGGTCGTTCTCCGGCCGTATGTAGCTCTAGCGGTCCGAACCGATTCGCCAACGTTTCAGCAGTAACCTTTATCTGATTCAGAAGTTCTAAGTGTTTTTCTGAAAATTTCAATGGGAAAATGGCGACCCACAGAGCTCTCGAATACATGGAGTTCTATGGTGCCAGTTACCGAAAACGGGCAAAAATGGACCCGAAAATTCACTTCTTTTGAATAAGAAAACGGTTAGTGCTGAAACTTTGGCAGCTGTTTCGGAACGCTAGCGCTACATTTGGGCGGAGAATGAGCGTTCGGCGATGCTTAGTTTATTTTCGCGGGAAAAAGAAGAAAGAAAGAAACACCCTACCTGCTTTCTTTTTTAGGGGCGAAGCTCCTTAGGGGCTAGCCATGTCCGTCCGCCGTCCGCCGTAGGCCCGGCGTCGGGTGCTCGTGCTTCTGCTCGTGAGATCACGTGCTGACGAGCACGTGAGCACATGCTCACGTGCTCGTGTAGGGCAAAAAAAAAAATTGAAAAAAAAGATGAAAAAAATTATGAAAAAAGAAAAAGAAGAAAAAAAAGAGTAGGGGGTTCTGATATGCCATCCCATCTGTCTGCTTAAAAAAAGAAAAAGAAGAAAACCACACATTCTCCTACTGACATGAATGAAAAGGCTCAAAGAAAAAGAAGAAAAAAAAAGAGTAGGGGGTTCTGAGATGCCATCCCATCTGTCTGCTTAAAAAAAGAAAAAGAAGAAAACCACACATTCTCCTACTGACATGAATGAAAAGGCTCGGCATGCTGCGGCTCGGCGTCTACGCAGACAAGCACCACCAGAGCTTCGCCCCAAGCAACATCATTCACCACGTGGAGATGCGGTCAATTTTTGACGGGGTGAGGGGGGGCACGCTGTAGAAAAGGTGTAGGGAAAGCGCAATGACGAGGCAGCAAAGCGTTCACCACCATTGCCTCCTGACGCACGAGGTGCGCAAGGCAGACGAACGCATACCAATACTAACTTTCTTCGCGCTATACTATCATTATCTATATACTTTGTTCTGCTTTAACACACAGTGCAGTGAAAGGCTAGAAGACACATACAGGCAGACGCACAGACAAAAAGTGCGAGGTCACGGTGCGTTCACCGCACATCATTAGTTTAACCGTGATAACAAACGCAGAGAAAAACGACACACAGTGGCGTTGCGCTTCTGCCACTGTGTGTTCGGCCCCATTGAGTCCCAGCGTTTGTTGACTGCGCTCTGACTTCTGGTGAAACGAAGTTTTCTGGACAGTAGAAAATCTTCGCAGCATGCTCTAAGCTCTCTCCTTAGGAATATCAGACGCCGCGCACGCCTCCACAGGTCAGTGACTCGGCATGTTCCACCTGGATGACGTGCGCCGGAAACGTGTGTGCCTTTGCGGAACGTAAGTTCGTCTGCTTCTTTTGCAGGGGTTACGGTGACGTCAGAACGCCAAGCGCTGATTGGCTCTGATTGAAGGATAGTGGGTAGACATCAAAGCAGCTCGCTTTGAGGTCTACCGACTCTCCTTCGATCAGAACCAATCAGAGCTCGACGTTGTGACGTCTCCTCCTCTCCCCCCTTTGCTCGGCGCATATGTAGAGTTTCAGGAACGTTGCGACAGCGCTCCGCCACTCGTCCGTTGTTTGCGGCTGGGCTATAGGCTGCTAGACTGGATGCGTCGCGCGAGTTACCTTGGCAACTCGGTAGAATTCTAATAAACTTACGAGGTGAAAACAGACACGGTTGTATGAGTAACCGCAGCTGTAGATATTGGATAAATTCTTCTCTCGGCAAGGGTGGTATTAAAAAGAGAAAACCAAGCGCACGCCCGCCAAGATTTCGATCTGTTGTCGGAGACTCTTTTTCAATAACCGTCCGGGCCCCTCTCGTGTGCGTGTGTGTGTGTGAAGAAAGGGAGTTGCGCAAACACGCGCGTTCTCGGGGACCATTTTAAACTCCCATCTCCATCCGTTGTTTCCAGGCATTTGTACTGTTTTGTGGTGACGCTGTGCATACCTTGTTCAGTCTTGTTAATTTTGTTATTTGCTATATCTCGAAAATTGTCTGCCGTACAGGTTGTTCCATCTTTTGTTTTGTTAGCAAACCATTTTATTTCGTCGATACTACGGCCTGCATGCCTCCTATCTCTACGCAACACCCGTAAATTCGAGTTCACACAGCTAATACATTATACGAAAGCTTTCTGTAGGCATGTTCTAAGCATACACACGTGTATAAAGTAAACATGCTTCAAACATGTTTGAGGCATGTTCGCAGATACTTCCGACATCATCCCTGCAGCGAATACCGTTTTTTTTTAAGATATATGAGAAGTTTAATTGCGTCCTTAGGATCCTTTTAGTAGCAAGTCTATCATCTACTACAGGCATAGCAATGCGGAACGTGATTTACTATATTTAAAGCCTACTTCTGTAACTTAATTTATTTATTCATTTATTTATTTACCCTCAAGGTACATAGTACATTTCAGAGGGGACTGGACACACAAAAAAAAAAATCATGGCAACGAAATAAATCAACTAAGGGTGCAGTTACTAAGTAATAAATAATAATAATATATATTTTTATTTCCATCGATTGTGATGGTGGGACCCGTGGAAAAAAGCTGCAATATGCAGCTTGACTGGTCCTCGGGCCCCTACAATGGTCAGCAGCAACGGAACGGAAATAAAAATAAAAAATACACACAAAAAGCAACAGTTGAAAGATACATAACTACGCACTTGCCTGTATTTTGAACCAAATAGACAAACACAAAAAGCAGCAAAAATTTACAAAACTCTGCACTTTCGTCTATTAATTTAGCAAAATAAAACAAAAATAGAAATCGGGTACAAATCAGGAGAAAAAATACCAACGCAGTTCTTTAGAAGTTTTGGAGTCAAAATCTACATCATTAGTATAAAAATTGTTTAGAAAGTGTGGTAGGGCAAGTTTAAGCATTTGGAGACCATAGTTCGTTCGCTGAGTGACCATCTTCCACTTCTCCGCGCCGCGAGTGGGGTATGCTGGTGAATTTTCCTGTAAACCTGCAAGGTTTACTAAAAAAACATGAGCCCCTTATTTTTTCCCTCTTTAAGCTAGCGCATAGTCTATAATCGTATAACTTGTAAATACTAATTATCTTAATATTTCTAAATATTTCAGAAGTATGAGCATCATAAGGGACATTACATCTGCTCCTTAATTTTTTTTTTTTTTTTGTAACAAAAACAGTTTTGTTAACATTTTTTTGTTAACAGTTTTTTGTAACAAAAACAGTTGAAAAGAACAACGTCAGTGATGGAGGCAATTGAAGCCGGAAGGCGATTCCAATATGTTGACTTGCGAGGTATGAACGACACACTGAATTCGTTAGTATTGAAACTTGGTATGCCAACCTTATGGACGTGATCGAGGTGAGCGGAGCGATAAGATGGTTCGAGTATAAGGGACTGGCGTAAAAATGAGTTGTGAAAGGTAGATTTTATGAAACAAGCAGAGACGAGCACATTCACGGCGGAAAGATAAGTCGGTTAATGATAGAGTTATTTTCATATTTGTTACACTGGACGTGCGATGATAGTTAGATAAGATGAAACGATTTACTCGATTTTCAATGCTTTCCAATGCATGCACTGGCAAGGAAAGAAATGTTGGCCAGGATCCCACACGAATGAGGCGTACTCTAATTTGGAACGGACTAGGCACTTGTACATGATAAGTTTCAGCGGTGAAGATGCTTGAAACAAAATTCCGTTTTAAGTAGGCCAGGGCACGATTGGCATTTCCAGCAACATTCTTTAGTCCTTTAGAGGTTACATTCTCCGCTTTTGTCGGCACTCTCGCTTTTGTTTCTTGTTCAATCTAGGTGCGCAGACGTTTCAGCACATATCTGTTGGGACAAACACACACAAAAAAAAAACACAGCGAGGCTTAACTCGCGCGTATAAAATCTCTGAAAAATTTTTATTTAATTTTTTTGCCGAGCTTATGGAGCGCAAGGATCAGTGTAGCATGCAGAGGCCAGGTTTTCAGCTCAAATTGACACAAGCAATAAAATACACACAGGACAAATGTGGTAGAAACTTAATAAAAATGTTAGAAAAAGTCCCGCTGGTAGGGCCCCAGACGTCAAAATAGCGGAAACAACAACGTCCTCCAGCCACCAAGTGCGATTTTTTTTACATAAAAAAGGGGGCGTACTGTTTTTTTTTTTTTTCGAAAGAAATGCCTCGTTCTTTCTAAAATGACAATTAGATTTTTTTGTAACATTACATCTGTCTGGAACCCTCCCCCTCCCCTCCCCCTGTCATGGAGATATCCCCTTTCATGAAAACCTATGGAGATCTTGGCTATGACACTGCTGTATATTATCATCACGCAAAGGCTCGATTCTATATTTGCTCATCGGGAAACTTGATGCTCACGCATGTGCAGCCGAAATAATGATGTGACTGATTCTACATACAAATTGACGACAGTTAACGTGACATCTTGTATCCCTCACTCCCAGCGTCTGATTTCCTCAAAGCAGCCTGAGCTGGGGCACGATACGGCCTTCTATACGCCACTACAGTCGCTGCCAGCTTAAGAAAAAGCAGCCTGCGTGGCTCATTTGAGAATTTTAGTAGATCGTTCCGATGACTGCAATAACGATATCCGGTACGCCGCCACCGCTGCCTTTTGCGCATGCATCGTATATGTCGGTGTCGGATATCGTTATCGGGAGTGTCAAAGTCATCGCAATGGTCTACTAAAACTCCCTATCAAAAACATCACTTCAAACTTTAGGATTTTTTTCGGCGCTATTGTCGTTTCACGCCGCAATCTGATTGACTTTCGGAAAGAGAAAGTTTTAGGGAACCGTTTTTGCGCATCCGATACGGTATACGATGGGCCCTCCGGGACAAGCTGTGCATATGCTACTGCAGAAGACTCGCGCATGCGCAGTGCGTACCGGAGGGCCCATCATATACCGTATTGCATGCGCAAAAGCGGTTCCCTAAAACTCTCTTTTAAAACGCACCAACAAAGGGCTCTCAGTTTCTTAGCGCAAGATCATGCTTCTGCGCATGCGCGGTGCCGGCGGCAGCGCCACCGGCGTGACATGAGTGGGTTGATTTGGTGTATTACAGAGTTTCGTGCCAAGTCCGACCGCTGCCGACGCTATTGCGATTATGATATGGAGTCAATCGAGAGTTTCAGTGTTGCGTATAGACGCTTTACAGCAGCTGTGCATGGGCGCCGCCATAACTGACCTTCAGTTTTTGTTCCCTCTATTCCGTTCGCTTGACTTCATCATTTCCACAGCAGGACAGGTTATTGCCATTTTAAGTGTTACTGTGTCCTTCCCCCCAGCATAGGCCGTTGTGGAGACTCGTCAACGCCCGCTTCAGTGGCTCGGCATCTCGGTAAGACAAGAGAAGGGCAGCTATGGCGGCTCAATCTGGCGCGTGTGTAAAGCGTCTATATATAGGAGGAAACTCGAGCGCTGTGCCTTTTGCGTTAGCGCAATATTGCGTGACCGCGCGCCAATTCGAGACTGCAGTTTTGGTGCACGCGTAGCTGTACGAACACGTAACCCTAACGCACGCTGCTTGCGTTTCGCTCGTATATAGATGTTTTGCAAGCAGCCGCGCTTCGAACGCGATATAGTCTCGCTACCGTGGACGAAAGACGCTTTCTTGATCGAAGATAGGCGCCGAAAAAGGACGAGAAGAGACGTAAACACTGGTGCACTCGCGACTAACATTTATTAAAAAAACGAATCCCTTATATAGCCTTGAAAAAATCCTTCGTCACGACTAGGCACGGTGTAGACCCGTTTCTAGAAAATCAAATTCTTTTGTCGATAATGTTGTTGACGTGTCACTTGTGCACATGTTGACCTTTGCTTTGATTTCAAAAGCCTCGTGGAGCTCCCTGGGTATCTTATCTGGGTATCTGGCCAGAAATGACGTGTCTTTAAATGACGGGGAGCTATGGCAGCGGTTGCAGTGTGTTGCCAGATGTCCAGATGGGGTTGCTCGTGTGGCCGCGTCGTGTTCAAGTGCGCGATCATTGAAGCATCGGCCGGTCTGACCGATGTATACTGACCCGCATGACATTGGAATTTGGTAAACAACTCCCGTTGTGCATTCTGTGTACTTCTTGCGGTGCTTAGTTTTGCATTTGTCTGCAGCATCAGCGGAAAAATTGATTTTGCGGCACAGTCTTGACAGCTTATTGGGTGCCGAGAAAACTACATGGTACGTCGTACCTGTCAGCTACCTTTTTAAGGTTGAGGGTAATGGAATGCATGTACGGAATTACCACTGGTCTAACTGTGCTTTTTTTCCCGAGGTTGCCTTTGTATGCCTTTTATCTTCTTGATTAGGCTATATAAGGGATTCGTTTGTTGAATAAATGTTAGTTGCGAGTGCGCCAGTGTTTACGTCTCTTCTCGTCCTTGTTTCTTCGGCTCCTATCTTCGCTCATGAACCAACTGGCCCAAATTGCCATCTCAATGCAGTTTATTTCTATTACATAGGGCTCTTTTTAATGTTATCCCACTAATCTCCTTACGGTATACCCACTAATCAGCCTCATCGCACTTGCGTGCTGTCGCTCCAGACATTGTACGTTTGCCATTCGACACGGAAGCTACCCAAGCGAAGTGCTCGGCCTCTTCAACGGGGCACAACCGGTCAACAGGACATGCCAAACGGATATGCAGAATCCTGAGGTCAGAGTCTTGGAAGCAGGTGGACAGGTGCAGAAACATCTTGAGAATCAAGTGCCATGCCAGCGGAGTGGGAGAGAGAACTGCAGAGAGAGACTACAGGCGACATCTTAAGACAGCAGCCCAGTACACTGAGTTCTTCTGGGAACAGACAAGGCCAAAACTGGTGAAGAAAACCAGCAGCCGCGTAGGAGGACAAGAGGAGGTCACGGTGCTGGGAGATGTGACGTTACAATCGAAAGTCGAGGAATGCCTGGAGCACGGTCCAAAGTGCAGCCAAGAACAGCGCATGCGTCCAGTCACACAGCTGTCGCTGGTGAGATAGATGGGGGCCAAAACAAAACCTGAAGATAAAGACCGATGCGTATAGTGACGGTGTGGAAGTCCTGCAACGCTCGTTGAGAAAAACAACGAGGAACTTCAAAACCAGTGACATCGTGGACCACTTCGGGAACAACAACCTCAAGTTGCTTACCTCAGACAAGGAAGGAGGCTTCGTGGTCGCCCCAGAAGCCCTCTACATCACCAAGGCAAGAGAGACCATTGGGGAAAAGTTCAAGAAAGCAAGTCCTGGCCCGCTGACGAAGGTGAAATCCCGCGCTCTTGAGATGTGTGGTGCTAACTAACGGCGCTACAAAAAAGTGTTAGGTCCAGCCAGAAACTCGACCTGGGCATTTTCTTCGCCGCGAAAACTCATAAAACAGATGTACCCTTTAGGCGATTGTGACCGAGAAGAACTCTCGGCAATTCCAGGTTTCCAGCTTTCTTTATAAGCATCTAAGCACCCTGGAGCTGTCAGACCCGTTTGTCGCGCAACACTCTGACTACATTATAGAACTTTTAAGAGAAGGAAACCATGGCACGCGAACTGCATTCTCGGTGGACGTAGAAGACCTTTTTTATTCTGTTGAGCACAAACATTTGTTTATTTCCTTCAGGGAGTGCATCGATCTTAACGGCGTTGTACCGTTCCAGAGCACATGTGGCATTAGCCTGGATCACTTCCTGGAGCTTTTAGCCTTTTACTTAAAAGATACCTTCGTGTCTTTCGAAGGGGAACTGTTCGTGCAAAAGAGGAGAATTTGCACGTGCTCGCGCGTGGCACCCATACTGTGCAATATGTTTTTCTAATTATGTGCGGGAGAAACATCTATGACAAACTACGAGAACAGTTTTAAAGTCTTCAGATATGTGGATGACTTTTTGTTCTTAGCAAGACGACTACAGAGGCTAGCGGTGAAATCCAATAAATACTAGATATGTTCAAGTCTGGTGGAGAAGGTCTGAAGTACACGCATGAAGAGGAAAAAAATGACGAGTTGCAGTTTTTAGATATTAGGCTGAGCCTCAGGGGGGATCACATATGCTGGACGTACGAGCCCCGCTCCAAGAAGGGCATTCTTCCATAAAGCTCAGCCCTTTCTAAGGTTGTCAAAGGAGGGATTGCTTCAATGTGTCTTGAGGCGTCCATCAAGAAATTATGTGAGCACACTGCGCAAGAAAGCTTCAAGAAAGAGGCAGCGCGCCTGCAGAGGGCTCGTCTCTCTCCAAGTGTTCTGGTAGAGGTGGCGGAAAGCCTAATCATGAAGTAGAAAAGGCGTACGAAGGCAACCTCTGGAAAAAAGCATAGCTAGACCAGTGGTAATTCCGTACATGCACTCCATTACCCACAATCTTATAAAGGTAGCTGACCGGTACGACGTACCTATAGTTTTCTCGCCACCCAATAAGCTGTCAAGACTGAGCCGCAAAATCAATTTTTCCGCTGATGCTGCACACAAATGCAAAACTAAACACCGCAAGAAATACACAGAATGCACAACGGGAGTTATTTACCAGATTCCAATGTCATGCGGATCAGTATACATCGGCCAGACAGGCCGATGCTTCAATGATCGCGCACGTGAACACGACGCGGCCACACGAGCAACCCCATCTGGACATCTGGCAACACACTGCAACCGCTGCATGCCATTGCTCCCCGTCATTTAAAGACACATTTCTGGCCAGATACCCAGATAAGATATCCAGGGAGCTCCACGAGGCTTTTGAAATCAAAGCAAAGGGCAAGATGTGCACAAGTGGCACGTCAATAACCTTATCGACAAAAGCATTTGATTTTTTAGAAACAGGTCTACACCATGCCTAGTCGTGACGAATGGTTTTTTCAAGGCTATATAAGGGATTCGTTTTTTTGTTTTTTTTAGAGCGCAGCTCTTAGGCGCCCGTTTCCGTCGGCATTGGCGTCGCCGCCGGCGTCGGCGTAACCGCGCGGTGCATGATGGGTAAATTTCCCCGCTAAATTTAGCGGAAATTTTTCCCCATTAAATTTAGCGGAAATATTGCCCGCTAGATCTAGCGGAAAAATTTCCCCGCTAAATTTAGCGGAAAACTTTTCCGCGTCAAATTTAGCAGAAAATTTTCCCCGTCACATTTAGTGGAAAAATTTTCCGCTAAATTTGGCGGCGAAAATTCCCCGCTAAATTTAGCGGAAAAAATTCCCCGCTAAATTTAGCGGGAAAAATTCCCCGCTAGATATAGGCGGAAAGATTTCCCCGCTAAATTTAGCGGAAAAAATTCCCCGCTAGATCTAGCGGAAAAAAAAATTTCCCGCAAAATTTAGCGGAAATCTTTTCCCCGCCAAATTTAGCGGAAAAATTTCCCGCCAAATTTAGCGGAATAAAATTTCTCGCCAAATTTAGCGGAAAAAATTCCCCGCTAAATTTAGCGGGAAAAAATCTAGCGGAAAAATTTCCCTGCTAAATTTAGCGAGAAATCTTTTCCGCTAAATTTAGCGGAAAATTTTCCCCTAAAAAGGAGCCGAGCAGGAGCGGAGGAGGGCATGCCCCCTCTCCGTACCTTCCCCTCCTCCTCCTCCTCAAGAGCTGCGCTCTAATTCGACGTTACAGGGAGTTGTAAAGGGCTTTCCTTTTTTTTAAATAAATGTTTGTTGCGAGTGCGCCAGTGTTGACGTCTCTTCTCGTCCTTGTTTTTTCGGCGCCTATCTTCGATCGCAAACCAACTGGCCCAAATTGCCATCTTACTGAAAAACGCTTTGTTTTGGGCGCTGCAGTCTGGAAACCATGGGTGTATATAAAACTCAGAAATGCTCGACTATCATGCGATCCACACGCAACACCGCAGCGGCCAAGATGGCGACGCGAAGCCATACTTGCAAACGTCTGTGTACGCAATACTAAAACTCGAGCGGCACCAAAAGGGCATCGTCCCGGCACTCCTCGTCGTCTTCGTGCGTTTTTTTATCACGGAGTAAACCATACACGCACAGGGGGAAAAAAAGCGCTTCTGAGCGTTCACTGTGCGGGAACGGTGTAACCGTTGATAGCACATCCAAAAAGACGACCGACAAACGCCGGGACGATGCACCGTCTTGGATTGGATTGCAACTTCTTGGATTGTAACGTCGGCTGCGGTCGAACTTGATGTTAAGCCTAAAATATAACTGAACAGAAGCTATAAGCAAAGCGAACATAAGTGGCTCCCGCTGTTCATTCGAGTGGCAGCAAGTTACCAAAAAGAAAGCCAACGATAAAAATAAAAAAAAAACGCTTTCCTAAGACGTTATCGCAAACCAATGGCCTCTCTCGTCGATCACGAACGCGTCATTCCGCAGCGCCCCACAGGAGCAAGTTTCACCATCGCCAAAAGCCCTCTCACTTTTGTCGGGAGGCCGCACCGAAGATTAGAAACAGCTCGCGGAGCAGCAGAACGATTCCCGACTATGTCGAAACTCTTCCCAGATTTTCTCCGTGATACGAAGACAAAGAAAAAACATAATTGAACAGAAACAAAAAAACAAAAAGCTTACGGTGCTTACGCCGATATTGAACCAATTATTTACACTTCTTTCAGAAGACAAATTAGGATCGCGTAATTTTCTGCGAAACTAAGTCACTGGACGTGCACGTATATTACCCCCTATAGGTTTAGACTGAAGGAAATATCATATATACCAGGTGTATGGGGAGAAAAAACCAAAACAAAAACAATATATCTCATCGCAAAAAAAAATATTTTATTGAATTTTTTTTTTTAATTGTATCGCTAGTGGTCGGGGCCAGGCGCCAAACTTTCAAAAGTTATGGATTAAAACATCATGAGAAAATTGTACATTTCCGCAAGCAGACGCCATTTCTCTTTACTTATTCAGGAGCATTGCGGGTCGTAATGTTATGAAAATTTACCGAATTCGCTTATAAATTTCTCAGCAAATAACCCATGCTTATCCTTCACCTCAAAAACCGTATCAAACAAAAAAAAAATTATTGTTTTTTGCGGAACGTTACTAATTTTCCCCTTCGTATGTTGAATTAAGATCTATGTGCAGTGCACCTCACATTAGCCTTATGCTATTTTACCGAGAGTACACGTTTCGAGTGCACAAGCATTGTTACTTCCTTCCACAAGCAAATTTATTGTAAGAACTACATCGCGCAGAGCATGAACAATTCGCAAAACTTCATGTGACGAGGAGTATATTCCTGAAACATGGGAATTGGGTCCCATCGCCATAGCGCCTCATTTCGGCTGTGTTCCAAATCTTACCCAAATGGATCCGAGTTACTCCGGCGGATCTTATCACGTGACAGCACAGATTGAAAAACGCTGGACGCGGGTAGATTTTAGAACGCCAAGGGTACAAAACCCTTACCCTGGAGTAAGATCGAGTCAATTTTGGAACACGGCCTTCGACAGAAACTAAGCAGCTTTCGGCGAAGCGTAAATTATTAAAAAAAAAAGTTTTTTTTTTCTTTTAATTTTATACACCCGCTTTTTTGTTTCTTACATAGTGTAGAAGGTTGTCAAAACTAGGGCGAGTGCACGCGTATCCAACGGGTCCGACGAAAGATAGCGAGAGCGCGTACTGGAGGCGAAACTTCTATACTGCATTCTTAACCTTTAAGAAAACGAAACTTTTGGTTAAGTCTCTTTCTCGTGCAGGTAGCTTTCAAAGCATCGTTAACGTACGACGTGGGGTATGTTATTCCCCAATGGCTAGTTCGATTGCTCGTTTTGCACATGAGTATTTTTGGCTCTTCTGGAAGAAGTTGCAATCTGAGAATTCAAAAATTTCTGTTTATGATTTTTTCCCCAAAAATTTTTTCGTTATTGACTGGTTTGAAATATGTAAACTTATTCAAAACTTGAAGCTTTCTTCGTGTCCCGGTGATGACGGTAGTGATCCCAAATTTATTTTAAAAAAAATATATATATCCCTCATGTTTATTCCTTAATAATAGTGTCACAGATTTTTTTCTCGGACATTAGAATCGTCTCTGCTTCCGGACGACTAGAGGATGGGGAAGTTGGTGCCCCTGCACAAGTCTGGTAGCACGCATTGTCCCATTATTATATTTCCATTTCTCTAATGAGTAGACCAGGCAAACTCCCGGAACATGACATTTGCAGTTATATCATGCAGTTTCACGAATCAAATTATTTTTTTTGTGTGTTCATCAACACGACTTTAGGAGAAAATTACTCATACGAGACTCAGCTTCTATTCTTTACCAATGGCTTATTCCTTTTTATACAAAGAAATAAAGACATCCAAAATAGTTATGGGCGTTTCATTTTTTATAACTGCTTTCGGACTGCGAGCGTCACAGCAATTAAATTGAATTTAAACCTGCGCGATCCCGCTTTACACCGTAAAATATTTGGACCGTGTCTTTTTTACAAAATTTACGATTTTGACCTGTTTCTCAGTGACTTATTTTTCCAGCCGCCTTCATACATTTCTTCCCGCAACGACCATAATTTCAAGATTGGCGTGCCCAACAGTCGAACCGATTTGCATTTTTCTTCCATCATTCTCACCCAGTGGCGTACCAACTTGTTTTTGAGGGGGGGGGGGGGGGTGGGGGGGGGGGGGCAAACCAACCCCCCCCCCCCCCCCCCCCCCCCGGGCCGCATATTTTTACTAGTGATGGGCCGAACTTTTGCCGAATCTGGAGATTCGCCGGAGCCGAACGTTTGCCGAACGTTTCTAAAGATTCGTCAAAAAAAATATTTGTTCATCATCATCACCACTTATTTTCCTTGAGGGCCCGTGGGGCATTATGCAAGGGGGTGGCAATTATAACACTGTAAGCTAGCTAGGTTGGTTAGATAAAGAGAGGGTAATGGCTTCAACAAATTTAGTAGTATCACTAATAGAAACGATTTTATGAGATAGTGAATTCCAATCCTCGATGGCCAATGGTAGTGTGAAAGTCTGGTGAGAAACAGTTGATGATCGAATTGGACGTAATTTACATAGGTTATCTAGACGCGGGAAAATACGATTGGGGGGGGGGGGGGTGATGGCGGTGATTCTTTGAGGTTGCTATTGTGGTAAAAAATTCGATGGAGGAGAGAAAGGCATGCTAATCGGCGGCGAAGGGAAAGTGAATGAAGGTTAGCTGATTGGCATAATCCTGATTTGCTGGTGTATGGTGAGTAGTTGTTATAAATAAAACGAAGGGCTCTGATTTGGACGGATTCTAAATTATTTGCAAGGTAAAACTGCCATGGGGGGACCATATAGATGAGGCGTGTTCTAACTTCGATCTCATAAGAGTAGTATACGCTAGTCGTTTTACGGAGGGTGTTGCAAGTTTGAGGTTACGGCGCAAATATCCGAGAGAACGTTCAGTATCAGAAATAACAGAAGTTATGCGAGTAGTCCATGATAGGTCAGAGGTGAGGTGAACACCCAGGTATTTATATGATGAGCATGCTATTAATTCAGTGTTAGTGAGGTAATACGGAGGTGGTGTGGCACGCGAACTCCGGGAAAAGGATAGGGATCTACATTTATTGAAGTTGACGTCATCAGCCATTTTTCACACCAATGGATTACAGAATCAAGGTCTTCCTGGAGAGCATGATGATCATGGTATGAAAGAATGGGTCAGTAAATGACACAATCGTCGGCGAACAGGCGCAGAGAAGAACCTATATTAAGGTGGACATGATTACTATAGATTAGGAACAGAAGGGGGCCAAGTACGGTTCCCTGGGGAACACCTGACGTTATGGCAGAGGTGGGAGATTTTACGTTGTTAACGGAGGAATATTGCTTACGGCTAATTAGGAATTCAAAAATCCACTTAACAACAGAAAATGAATATTAATATCGTTAAGCCTTGTTAAAAGACGTTGGTGTGGTACTTTGTCGAATGCTTTGGAGAAGTATATGAAAATGGCGTTGATCTGAATATTCGAATCGAAGCTTGAATGAATATCAGTAAGGAAGGCGGTTAGCTGGGTTTCACAAGAGTAAGATTTACGAAATCCGTCCAGATGTTCAAAAAGAAGATTATGAGAGTCAAGAAAGTTTATTATATTTGAGTAAAGTATATGCTCCACGAGCTTAGATAGAGCACTGGTGAGAGAGATGGGACGGTAATTACTTATTATTTGGCGATCACCAGTTTTGTGAACAGGTATTACGTTAGCTATTTTCCAGACTTAACGTTCATATTTATTTTTTTCTCACGAAAATGTTTTATGTTTTTTTCCTTAACTTAAATACAACATGTAGTGCCTATTGACACACTTATTACTAAATAAGGTAATACTCTGCAAGATAATTGTATCTTTGTCGCTTTTGTGTGTTTACTTGCAATTTTAGTGTCTGCTTCCAGAAAGTGGCGTGACAACGATGTTGGGTAGTAGCCGGCGCAGTCACGAATCGCGCTACCAGATTTTTGATTTTGAACCTCATCAGCGCACGCCCGCAAGTGTGTTTACATTGTTAAAATAAAGGCAATCACTGCGTTCTTACTTTTTCTGGGAGTTTCCGTTTCGTGCGCGAAAACGAATGCAACGGTTGCTGAGGCTTCACCAGGAGAGGTAACAATATTTTTAATATGCATGCTTTTCGATTTGTGTCACTTGACGTCAGCTTTGCATGAAAGTGTGCGTTCCATATTCGCAACGTGCCGTTTTTAACCTTTAAAATTCTGGTTTCTGGTGTTAGGACATACACGGACGTTTAGGAAGATGAGAGAGTTAAGAATATCGGATGTGCAACGTGGAGCACTGATGATAGATAGTCCTGTGTTTAGTTTTATACAGATACATGAAATCGCGAAATAACGCGAACTAAAAAGTAATATTATTCTGTTTTGGCACAAACTACCTGTGAGCCGAAATTAGCATTGTTATAATAATAATTATAATAATTATAATAAAAATAATTTTATTTGCACAAACTGGAAGGGGCCCAAGTGGTGGTGTGCGGCCCGGGCTAGGCAGATAGGTGAAAACCCTTACGCAGAGCGCCTGCCAGCCCGCCACCACATGTGAAACAACAAAACCAATATAGAAATGTACAAAATATACACACTACAGAAAGTGCGTAAAAAGGAAAGAAAAGAAGTGGGAAAACATGTATCACATTATGACGAGGATGCCAGCTGCATCCCATACATTCTGGCAAGCTCTCGTGACTCTGCCCCGTTTGACGGCAGTGGGCTGCGAACACTGAGCGTAATTGTCAGTTGCCAGTCAATGGTTCAACCACCTCGTTTTATCAATGGAAAGGTCAAATAAAAATCACGTTATCCAGAATGCACCGCATCATTTGTCACTTGCGCAGTGGACTGCGTAAATTACTGGTCGATCTTCTATCCTTGAGGCAGAAAATATTGAAGAAAACCACACTCGCGAAAGCTCACAAACGCACAGTAACCGTGTCGCCTACTTCACGCCTGGCCGTTACCGCTGGTTGTACTAAACTGTACGATGGTAACCGCGCGACTGCGCGACGTCCATTTGCGATCCATGGCCCCATCGCGTTCGTGCGCGCGCGAAAACATTTGCCGAATTTTCGCCGAATTTTCGCCGAACTTTTTTTCTAAGTTTCGGCATGTGCGGAACTTTGCCGAATCTGAAGTTCGGCAGATTCGGTTCATCACTCACTTTTACGGCGCAGGTGATAGACCCCCTACCAACGACGCTCACGCCGGATTGGCTGCTCGGCAACGCGCGGGAACTTAAATTTCGGATTCGGACAGCGCGTGTATATAACCCGCCCCCCCCCTCTCCCCCCGCCTGCGTTCACGCCGCTTCGCGGCGACAGTGTGGGGCTGCTAATTACAAAACTATTAACCCACTTAGCCCCCCCCCCCCCCCTCTTATACCCCTGTACACGCCGCTTTGCAGCCGGCAACCCAAGCCCCGCTGTCCCCCATGCACATCCGTAAATAGAGTCCCATACGATTTAGTTCAGTGATGTTTCGTCGACAACATTCGATTTTTTTAGTGTTAATCGTAAAAAAGAAATGTCACAAATATCGCCAAATGCCTCAACAAAACAAAATGTTTGAGGAAAAAAAAAAAGAAGCCCACACCCTGGATAGAACTCGGGTCTGCTACTTATGAAGCCTGGTTCAGACAGTTGCGTTTGACTGCGTTTGACTGTGTTGCGGATGCGAGGAACCAGGACATCCCCGATGCTTGTATCGCGTGCCAAGATAATTCCTTGAATTGGATTCCACGCTTTATACGAAGCACAGATGTGCCGGTGACTCGCTTTCGGTAATCGACGCAACGCAGTCAGACGCACTCAAACGCAAGTGTCTGAACCGGCCTTTTGGCAGACATCTTAAAACTAAGTTACGCTACCGCTTCGGAAAATAGGCATTGTAACCACTGCCTATGTTGACGGCGGCAGCGCCTATCTCCACGAACCAGCCAGTCCGGCGTGAGCGCCATTGCTAGGGTTTGTATCGCCTGCGCGTTAAGAATATGCACCCGCGGGTCGGGGGGTGGTGTCCTTGGTATTCCTTGGGCGCCGCCGGACAGTGTTTGCCCTGCCCAGTGTCGGCTGTTTCAGGGGGGGGGGGGGGGGGCAAAACCCATGCCTTGCCCCCCCCCCCCACTCTGAGAACTGGGGGGGGGGGCATTCGCCCCCCTTGCCCCCCCCCCCCCCCCCCCGGTTGGTACGCCCATGTTCTCACCACAGGCAGCGACTGAAACCACCTCCACGCCTCCATGGCCTCCATCACAGACACCAGCCTGTTCAAATCTTCCATTTATAATCACATAGTGTAACCTGCCGTTTTTTTTGTTTTTTTTCATATGTTTTTATACCTTTTTACCGACCCTTTTTGTAATGATTCGGCCTTGAAAGTAAATCAATCAATCAATGAATATGAAAGCAAACACATACGTTTCATAATTTAGTTACTGCGTTAATGCGTCGCAATACACCCTTATACGTATTGCACACCTCCTCCGTCAGGTGTCGTCAACTCGTTTTCCATTTTCACGTGAGTCGAACTTTAGCCGAGTTCTTGGCGAACTTTACGCAAAATGTTAGAAGTCACTTTCTAGGTGCTCTATTAATTTGACAGTTGTAAGTAAGCGCTCTGTCCTGTCCCCTTCTTCTCTTCTTAGTCATTGGCGCTTTTTAAACCACCGTCTGTTCGGTTCACACAGGGGCGTTTTTCTAGGTTATGTTGCGTTACGACCGCTTACGTCGCGAGTAACCGGGACATTTGTGCTTCGAATGAAGCGTGGCGACTGGTTGAAGGAGTAGCTTCGCACGCAACATACGAAACACGAATGTCCCGGTAACTCCTCACGTAACGGAAGAAATCGTAAGCAAACACCCTTGTGTGAACCTACCTTTAGCAGACATAAGCTTCCGTAACGTAGCGAACCGTAACGTAAATAAAACGGGGCTGTGTCAACAAGCCTGTATACGAACCCTGGTAAGATATTGCCATTCTCAATGCTGTGGCCTGGAAGATGGATCCCAATGAGAATATTGGAAATATAATTCTGGGTTGGCCTTTATTTGTTTTCACGCTATCGGTATGGTTAATAAACTAGTCCCCATTCGACGCAATATTATTACTGCACTTTCGGAGGCAGCAATATCTTTCGGTATACTGGGTTATGTCGTACGCACTAATTAATGATGTTTAACCGATTAGTTGGTTACCTTTATTCCGTTAATTATTGTAGGGCTGGGCGTCGATTAAAAATCTAAACTGATTAACTGCTACCCTTTATTCGAGGAATGAACCTTTTCCAGTAAACTTCTGCGCATGCGCAAATCCTCTCCACTAGGCCTTGCTTCCCGCTTTTAGGATTTTCGCAGAGCACCATCCCGCACGCCAAACATTGTCAGCGCCTACCTTTCCGCGTATTTCGTATTTCTTTTCTATTTGTATCTCTGGATATCGGTGGCATGGGGCATAAAAAGCAATAAAAACCGATGCAAAAGCACGATGTCAATGGGTTTTAACGAGCGGAGTCCTGTTGGGTTGCCCTTAAAGGGGTCATGAAACGATTTTCCTACTTCTTCCTCCTTAGCTTTAATCCTCAACTCAAATGCGAATTGTGAAATCACGTGGTCGTGACATTCCTTCGGCACCGGTGCGATGACTCCTAGCTTCCACCGTGCTTTTTATGCACACCATAGAACTTGTCATTCCCCAGTGACAATAAGTTCCGTCAGGGCACTCATTGGCCACGAACGCGAATCCAAATATTCGTCGACGGATTGATTGTTGACGAGCGCATACGTCCGAGTGACGCAGTTCTCGTGTCCAATGCGTGAGCTGGGCTCTGCTGACGTCAGTTTGGCGCCGGTGACGCGCTTTTGGAACTGCGGATGTATCATAGTGAAAAGGCGGAGAGCTTTCGAAGGCAAGAAGGTACAAAATAGTCCGCTATATTTTCAAATGTTCGTACCGAAAAGCTGGCTTTTGACTTTCTAGCCTCTTTCTTTTGGCCAACTAAACAATATGCGATTAGTAAAGTCCCAATTTAAAATCATTCATCCCAACCCAAAATTCGTTTCATGGCCCCTTTAATTTGTAGTTCACGGACGAATCTCCACATGGCGGTTGGTATCTCGCAAAAGGTCCATTAATCGATTAATCAGTCTCATTCGTTCCCATGCATTATATCTTTAAAAAGTAAAAATTAATCATTTTTTGCCTTTTCTAAATATGTGATGAACGGCGCAATATAAAATTTTGATTATGAATCAACCTCGATGTGTAGTTAAGAACAGTTCAAAGAGACTACTCGCAAATTACTATTTCATCTGCATGAGGCAAAGTGTTTGTTGATATTCTCCGGCAAAAGCGACCTCCTTTGATTGTTCACAATATTCTATGCTGCACTAAACGAACACCCGAACGCCGTTGAGCTTACACGGCCGTTGAACTGACCGGGACACGTGTAACCCCCTGCTCCCCTCCCCCCCCCCCCCCTTTTCTCAGGCGATAAAAATATTGCCCCTACTGTTTACTCTAGTCTAAACTATGACTAAAAGAGTGTCATTCATTCAGGTGTACTCGTCCACATGTCCTGTTGAAAGCACGTAATTTTTGTTTCTTATAGTTTGTAAAAGCTTTACCGATTCACCGGTTAAACAAATTAATCGCGGTTAAAGCATTAATCGATTAATCGGTAGGTTACCCAATCAATTGCTTAGCCCTCATTAGTCGGTTAACAGGGCTATACTGTGAAGCTCAATCGAATTGTTAGCGCAATATAAACTTCAGAATATAGCATTATAGAGGGAGTTCCCGAAACAAGAGTACCGTGTTTTTTTTCAGCGCGGGTAAATAAACTATGCAATGCACAATCTCGAACTCCGAGATAACGTGACGGAAACGGTTGGTATAGAACGAGAAGGCTTGAGAACTGACGTAACTGGATAAAAAAGTAATTGAGAAAGACGAAATTTTTTTATGTCGACGTCATCCTACGCCTAATATCGTCAAAGCAAGAACTGACACTGTGGACGCTTGTGCGATTCATATCAGTAAACAACACTTGTAAACAAGAAAGAAAATATTGTTTTATATTTTGCTGACAAATGTTGGTGTTTTTCACTAAAATAGAGTGCTACGAGCACCAGCAATGTCCTTTTTTTACGATATAAGCCTTCTGTGCACGTCGGCTCATAAATAAATTTCGTTTTTCTTAATCATCTTTTCATTCAGGCAAGGTCATGTTCTCAAACTTTCGCATTCTATCCCAAGCACTAGCGCCATATTCTCACGGAATTTGAGCCTTGCTGCGATACATGGGTTTCTTACCTGGGTCAAAAAACGCGGTTCTCTTTTCTAGGGTATGCCCTGTACATGTGGAGCTCAAATTTCGTGCGGTTGCTATTAAATTCTTGGTTAAAAAACTGCGTTTTATAATGTCATTTTTAATTTATTAAATTTTGAATGAATGGAGAATGCACTGCAATGCCAGGCTGATAACCAACGTAAAGTTAAAAAGGGGAAAGAACATTTTTGTTGACGTAAAACTGCCAGCTACTTTAATCCACATCCCTGCCCGTTTCAATGTGGATGTATCCTAGTGGCATGCGGTCGTCTATCACTGTTGCGTGATGCCCGTTAATTAAAGATCCTAGGCTAGCATTTGTACTGCACTGGCTGTATTTCTCATCTATAACGGAGACACGCAAACGCCCACTGGGGCTAACTTACTGGTGTTTAAACATACATACATCACAATTACTTCCACTGCCAGCTCCTGTAGTACCAATTAATTAAGGTGGAAGCAATGGGGTACTCATGGAGAAATATTTAGTTGATTCAAATACGAAACAAAGGACTTACAGAAAAAAAAGACGAAAAATAAATGGGGTGCTGAATTTTTTATCATGCTTCGTATCTTAGGCAGTAACAAACTGGAAAGCGGAACAGAACACCACACACAAATAATACCATTTAGCAAGAAGTTAAGCAACAAGTATAATGTACAGGGTGTCCCAATTTAGTCACCAGGCTCGATCTAAAATGGACCGTAATAATCGACACCTGTACGTAGCAATCTAAACTTTTCGTCAAAAGGTGAATTTCACAGGTCGGTTTTCTCTTGTAAAATTACAAAGCGTAGCTCCCTCTCTGTAAAAAATAGCGCCAAAACCCTTTCCAGGGTCAAAGGCGGGCGGCGACGCAGACGACCGAGTCGACTTGCGGGGCGCGTTTGGCGCGCGTATTGATAGATGGCGTTAGGAGCAGCGTCGGGAAAGGGCTCTGCGTCGGAAGGTGCAGACGACCAGCGAAAGAAAGCAGACGACACGCAGACGAAATCCGTTGGCAACAAAAGCGCCGTCGTTATGCAGGTCATTCAGGTCACCAGGTCATCTTGGTGATATCCCACACTGCCTGGCGATAGTTAGGGGGAGAAAATTGGTCTTAAAGGGTCGGGAGGAATCATGTTTTTGTCTTTTTTAGAGTTAGGCTAGTTGGCGCAAGCTACCGCCCGTTATAAAGGATATAGCCATTAACATCCATCCATCCATCCAGACGCGTTTTCTTTTAACTTTAAGTTTTGCTTTTATTGCCCGCATTTATTTTTTAACCAAAGGTACATTACAAAAATATTATGTTCATTTTAATAAACCACACTTTGGTCGCGAGCCGTCTTGATAAGAAGGTATACCGTCATCCATAAATACGAGCGCCAAGCGCGCCCCGCCACTCGACTTAGTCGTCTGCGTAGCCGTCCGCCGTTGAACCTGGAAAGTTCATTGGCCCTTTTTTTACAGAAATGGAGCTACGCTTTGTAATTTTACAAGAAAAAAATGATTTGTAAAATACGCCTTTGACGAAAAGTTTAGATTGCCGCGTGCAGGCGTCGATTTTTACCGTCCATTTTAGATCGAGCCTGGTGACTTGGGGACACTCTATAGTTTTCGAATGAGTTAATTTGTGACCTTTATTACGAATAACCGTGTCTCAGCAGTGATTATATTTTCCATGTTGAGATTGACTGCGACGATGCCACTTAGATGACAACCCCACGGAATGGTTCACATGCATTAATAAATCGGTTCAGAAATTTATTCGAGACTATTAGATTCACTTCATTGTATCAGTTGATTCCCTTACCAATCCTTATGTATTTTTGTTATTTTTCACTTCACTTAACTTCCCTTTATTTTTTTTACAGACCTCGTTCGGAGGTATTACATAATTACAACAAAACAATGTATAGTTACAACAAAAAATATATATATAAACGCCACAGATCTTCATTTTTGAAGGTGATGAGTCACATCTTCTATGAAGGTTGATGGGCAGGTAATGGCGGCAGTACTGGTGGGAAATGCCGTTCCAGTCGCAGGCTGCTCGGGCAAAAAAATTAGATGTAAAATGTAGTGGTGCGGGTGCGCGGGTGAGAGACTTGCAATGGGTGGCCGGTGCGCTGGGATATGCGTGCAGGCGATACAATAGGAAGTATTCACTGGACGCCATATTTGTGGGTGCTGTTTAATGCGCATGCTCAGAACGAGCTCACATCAATAGGCTGCTAAGACCGGCACCCTTGATGGTGCGGAATGCACGTTGCAAAAGAACTGTGGAAGCTCGCCATCAGCACGCGCTCAGAATTCGCGCACACAGCTATGGCCGCCAGTGAATACTCCCTATACAGGGCGCATAGACGAGCGGAGAAAAATAAACTTGTGAAATAAACAAGGTCTGTTTATGCGGCGACGACAAGAAAGATTAGTCCGATTTGATTCAGCTTTCAGTGATGAAATGCTAACTTCGTACGGCTATGAAGAAGGAAGAAATCTAGTGGCGCGATGTTGAACTGCTTCGAGAGCGTTAATTCGAATAACTTGATGCGGACTGCAGGTGGCGGATGCATATTTTAACTTTGATCTAAGGAGTGATTTTTAGGCTAGTAATTTGACGTGTTGAGGGACGCACCGTAGTTGACGCTTCAGGAATTATAGTGTTCTGTTTACAGATGCAATAATGTAGTGACATGCATGCGTCATGATAGATCGTTGCGGAGGGTGACACCAAGGTATTAATTTGTATGAGTACACTAATTCAATGGTATTTTGAGCGATAACATGGGGGAAGACATGGGGGTTACGGCGGCGGTGGAAAGATGTGACTTCACGTTTATCAGGTTTAAGTGTCATTAGCCAGCGGTTGCACCATAGCCAAAAGTTGTTAAGAACCTTCTGAAGAGCAGTTTGGACAGAAGCGTTAGTGACTGAGCGGTAATGTATTCTTTGGCGAACATGCGGATATTTTGTGCAAGACACGTGCTGCGGAATGTCATCAATATATGTTAGGAAGAGAAGCGGACCAAGAACAGACCCTTGTGGGACACCTTATGTTACTGGGAAGAAATTTCAGGTATGGTTGTTAATAAGAACATATTGGCAGCGGTTGATGATGATGATGATATGCTTTATTGTAGAAGGGATGGCGCTATGGCCTCAGTAAGAAGGGGGGCTAGGGAAGCACAGGTTGACATTCTGCGGTCGACGCCGGTCGAGCGCGCAAACTTCCATAACGAGAGTAGTGTCTCTTTAGTAGCGTCTTTTTTTGGGGGGGTTATCCAGTCCTGCAGATTTTGGATGCTTGGGTTTAAGTACTCGGCTCTTTTTTCCTGTAAGCCGGTGCAGTCCCATAGGAGGTGCTGAATAGTGAGAAGAACGCCGGCAGAGCACGTAGTGCAAGTTACCGGCGCTTCAAGCTTTCGTCATAGCAGTCTGGGGTTTAAGTAGTCAGAAGCTTTGGTGAATTCAGTATGAACTCACACAGCCAATCTTTTGAAGTTCTAGATTATGTAAAATAAATTCCTACTCTTGAAGTAAGGCCTATTTTATAGACCAGTCTTTTTGGAATGCAAACTGAAATTTGAAATAAACTCGTACTTGTCAAAATATATGTATAATATATATAATAATCCGACGTGAAGAAGTTTTTCAAACCTCCTAGAGAAACCGGGCAGTACATATAGTCTGAACTGAAATTATTACTATCGTTTTCATTGCCTTTCGTGCCCAGTCGGCTTAAATGGAAACTGAACCGAAATTTCAAGCTCACAAAACAAGGCTCGACGGCTATGCGGGACGCTGCAAAACCCAAAAAACGTTACTCGCACAGCGACATCTCTAACAGATAGCTGTAGTTTTGGAAAAGAAGTGCGCGATAGAACACGGTCGACGAGGCCAAGTCACGTCACGATTCCCATTCCCTCTCGTCCTCGCTACTTCCCGTCGAGCTGGTGAACCGAAGCGAGGAAGAGAGAAGCGAGGCCGCTTCCCCCCATCCTCAAATTATCCAGGAGGACAATGACGTCAAAGCCCTCGCTTGATCGCGCACGTGTTTCAGGCTTGTCAGTGTCGGCTGTTTCTATTTGTCGGTCTAGTGAGACTTGGCCAAAAGAAGATGGCTCGTGTCAATGACCTCCGAGATTTTTTGTGCACTGGCTGCCATCCTCAGGTCATTGCATTCGCGCGGTAGATACTGTTAATTACTGCGGTGTGAACACGATGGTACTACCTTTGGCATGCTTGCAGCCTCTCGATGCTCGTAAAGTAAGTACGAGTGATTGCAAAACCTGCCAAAGATACCTTCGCGTGCATGCTTCACGGGCTAGAGGTTTGCCGGTGTGGCTTGTTTCTGGTTGTCGCTCTAGTGGAACTCGGACATCAGAGTCAGAGTTTCCGCACTTCTTCGCATGACGGTTCAAATTAATAGATGATAAGACATTGGGGTTGCTCGTACAAAGTAACGATTGACATTTCTGTCTAGACGACTTTTTGTTGTTCGATGAGCTTCGTATTTTTTGGCTGAACACTGGGAAGGTTAGTTATACCGGAGATGGTCTCCGCGTCATCTAAACTGTTACATCAAATAACTTTTTTTAATTAAATAAAAAAATTAAACCTGCGGAAGATGCCTAACCCAAAAGTATGTCACTCGAACAAGGAGCTCCCAATTTACGACCCTAACTTTTTTTTCTACAATGTCTGAGGAGAGGACCAGTCTAACAACGTTTCTACCGCCGACACACAAATCGAAACAACGCAGGAGGCAAAGGAATAACAACCCACATTTGCAAGAGATGAAGTATGTGGACATCGCGAATCCAATGTCCTCAAAAGAAAGTCCCAGCTGATTAATATCAGAGTTGAGCGAAGCAAAATTTTGAAAATAATATTAAAATTATTACACAGTGCTGCACAAAAAAAAAGGGATACTGGAGCTAATCTTATCTGACACCAATAAAACACGATCGAACGCCGATGCGTGAAACGAGCTCATCCGATAAAAGCCACCGCGGAAGACTCAAAAGAAGTCAGAAGTGCGGGCCTCTCGGATTTTTTTTTTTTTTGTGTTAGTGTGGGGAGCAACAAAATCGGATCAAGGGTATGAAAAAGTTGGGTAGACGGGAAAACAGCAAAGCGAGCGTGTCAATGAAAAAAAAAAAAAGTGAACCAAAAGCCTTATTTTATGGGAGTCCCCGCGAGCATGCCTTGGCGCTGTGGGTGTTGCATTTTTGTTCTGCCCTTGTTGCTAGTTATGTTGCGAAAAAGAAGGTTGGAAAAAAAATAATATCTAGTTTTCTAGAGTATACGGGGTGTTTATACGAATATCCCCCTTTTCTATGAACAACAAAAAAGAAACAAACAAGAAACAAAACAGACAAACAAGCTGCGAATACTTCCAAAACTCCCTACAAATAAGGGTGGCCGAGAAAACAAAAAATAAACTCTTTTTCGGAAACAAACTGCCAGCAATGGTGGTCATCACGAATTGCAAAAGAAAAAGTCACTAATTCCAGAAATAATTACGAGACATTCGCGACTTAACTTTTTTAATATCGAAAATAAACGTACGGTTCTAGTTCTAAACTTGCCGAGCGACATTGAAAACCCATATATCTGTGAATTTTAGAAAGCCTTAAGATACTCATGTTGTTGTTTTCCCTTGGCCGCAGTATCGCGATACAAATGGGATGTATTTCAGAAATACATTCGTTTGTATTTCTGCGCGATACATTTTTTTCGCCAGTATTGTATTCCTGTATCGAAAGCATTTTGGAATATTTCTCTGTATCGCGATACAATCAGGATGAAAAGTTACATTTCTTGAGAAATACTCCCCCCCCCCCCCACCACACACACACACACACAAAAAAAAAGTCTGAAGGCAATTTTTTTTAAAAAGGGCATCAGGTTTGAGAGAATTGCTGCTATGCTGACCAAGTTCTATGCGTGAGAAGCATAGTCGGGGACTCGAACCACGTGGCGTGTTGGAGTCAGAGCATGCTTAGGTAGGATTTCTTGATATCGTTTGCTGGCATTCAAAGTCTGCTATTTGCCTAGCGTGCACAACACCCAGCCGGCAAAGCTGAGTCACACCCAGTCCGTTGCAGCACGAGCCTGGCGGTGGTTGACTTGAAATAGTAGGATGACTGACGCAGTGAAGTTCACACATATTCAAATCACCGTGATTCGAATGCGTCTGCGGCTGCGCCCGTAATACTGCACGGCTCAAGGATACGTCATCAGAAGACGTGAACGTGGCCCACTGCTCTGGGGATCCGAAACCCAGGAAGGAGGCCAGACGTGGCCTCGCTGTGCCGACCCAGACTTCGTACACCTGCTACTCGTCTCGAGCGCGCTGTTTCTCGGAGAGCTCGCACCTGTGCCGGCAATATCAGGTCGCAATCCATGAGGTCTCTGTTTGGACGATGCTAGGCGAAACTTGATGACTGCAATCCATGCGTCGGTGGCGGAGGGTTTGCAGGAAGGACGTTCACAACAGGGATGCCATTGTATCGTTTTTTCAACCGTAACAGAAGAGGATACTTTGTTCCAGGATGCTTCAGGTGGTCCACTATTCTCGAAAATTCCAAATGACACTGCCTGCATGATCTTCAACGATGTAACCTACAACAAAAATACCTATTGCACTTTGATACACCAGCGTGGTAAAGTTTCATGTTCAAGGCCACACCTACAGATAAAGAATAGCAGTTCATTCCACCGTGACGTCATGTGATCAATGTTGGCAGAAACGTCCTTATTGGACAGGGGCGTGGTGATGTTTTGATGGGGATCAGGGGGACAGAATTTATTTAAAAGTCGAAGTCTTTTCGCATCCCTCGTCAGCCAGACAGGATTAAACGTACGGTTCTAGTTCTAAACTTGCCGAGCGACATCGAAAACGCATATATCTGTGAATTTTAGAAAGCCTTAACGATACTCAGTTGAAATGTTGTTGTTTTCCACTTGACGTGAGCTTATTGTCGCTAGTGGAACCCATGTATACTCGCACGCAACGCCACTGACCGATAATCGTTTTTGTGGCGGTATAATTTCCAGAGAAAAAGAAAAGCGAGCGTTTGCTTTTAACCTTTCATCAAAACTTGATGACCTATAGCTCGGAGGTCGCAGTGTTGGCCGACGTTCTTAGATCTACCAGTTCACACGCTCCATGTCAAAGTGAGGTTCACAAACGGTGCTTCTCTTTAGCATGCACGCGAGCAGGTAAGGGCGGATATTAGGTGGATATAAAGTTCCTAGATGAGAGCTTGTTACAAGTAAAGTCACTGGATCTGGTAAAGTAGCGCAATTGCCTTCCCACCTGCTAGCTGGACACAAACAAATACCAACATACAAACTACAAAACCTCTCAAGGGGATTGGCTCATCGCTGTCGGTTGCCATGGTGATTGCCATTTGCGTACCCTTTCAAAGTTGCGAAGCTTCGAAAGGGTCGTTAAAACCAGTCGCACCATGATTGTGGAGCAGCATTGTACTGAAAGTGTTCCTCGGTCAATATGAGCATCTTGGCACTGCTCATGCAATACACTTATCACTCGTGCTTATTTCCCCATATCTCTAACAGCTATGCTTCTCTTCTTGCGTGTTTCAAGACAGTAGGGAGTTTTAGAATAACGTACGCAATTTTAGCGCACGCTAGCGCTATATTTAGCGCTTGTATTAGCGCACGCGACGCAAGAGAGTTTTAGAATAGCGTTTCTCCGTCGCGACGCAAAAGCCCAAGCATCTCACGCTTGCGACGCCACCAAGATACAGTAACATGTTTTATTTCACACACGAAATGCTGTAACTTTAGAAAAAAAAAACAAGTTTTTTGGTCCAGAGTAGCATTTTAGATTTGTTTAAACGTGAGAATGTGACGCGAGCGGTGACCAGTCGTGTCCGCTTGCGTCGCCTCGGCAAGAGAGGTCTCATGTACTGACCTTCGCACATCGTACCTTCGCCGAGAAATGTTCGCGCGTCGCAAGCATTACGTTGACGGTGATCGTTGCCAAACCAAGTACAATGCCGTCCAGTATTGAAAATCGCAGTCGCGAGGATGCCGCCGACGTCGCACTCACGACGCCGCCAAAGCAGCCGCCGACATAATCCTGACAGCCGCCATTTTTTTAACTCTGCTCGTCTTGGCTTTAGCCAACTTGTCATCACGAATCCTCCTTGGAGAAGCGCAAAGACTCTTTGCGTACGCACGCTATTTTCAAGAAATAGCGCACGCTAAAATTCCGCACGCAAAGCGCAAAACCTGATTTGCGTTCAGAGCATGCGCAGTGGCGACGACGCTATTCTTTGCGTACGCAAAGCTTTAGCGTGCGCTATTCTAAAACTCCCTAGTAAAAGTATTTTTCAACGCACCCAAGCACCGACGCCGCGTGTGATGCCGTACACCTTCGTACCGCAATCACACGCAACGTGAGTGCTTGGAGGCATTGACAAATACTTTTACTGTCTTGAAACACGCAAGAAGAGCAACATAATTGTAAGAGATCTGGGGAAATAAGCATGATAAGTTTATTGCATGCACAGTGCCAAAGGCGCTCATATTGGCCGAGGAACGCTTTCAGTACTATGATGGCCCATAGCGATCTTGGTGCAACTGGTTTTAACGGCCTTTAGAAGCTTCGAAGCATTGAACGGTTCCAAAATGGCGATCACCATGGCAACCGACAGCGATGAGCCAATCACCGTGAGAGGTTTTGTCGTATGTATGTTGGTATTTGTTTTTGTCCGACTAGCAGGCGGGAGGGCAATGGCTCTACTTTCCCAGATCCAGTGACTTCTGTTACAAGTAGCTTCATTTTTTGAAGCGCCGACAGCGTGATGGTGCAGGTTTGAGGAAGCGAATGGTGGTGCACAGCAGAAGACTGAACTGAATGACGCCATTTTGATCCTGCGCATTGTGCTTTGTAATTTGTATTGTTTGTCGTCACTTGCAAAAAGAAGTACCGAGAGACTTTAGGCGGATAGCGTTCCTAGCGCCACGAGCGCCAACGCCATCTCCGGGGCAACTGAGAATTGGACTGTTTTCGAACGACGCTCTGTTTGCCCAAACGTTTGTGCAAACTTTATCATTACTAAAAATACACAGACAACAGTCACTTTCCACCGCAGGCAATGTGCATCCAACGTTCCACCGGTTCCGCCGCTTCTGACCATAGGGCGGGTTGATGGCGTAGCGTGCCTTACTGAACGGAGGAGCCACAAAAAAGGACCAAGCGTTTTAGAAAGCTTCTCACCTTACTTCGATCTAATAACGCTGGTGCGTGGCCGGGCCAGACAGCGGCAATCTTAACGGCCTTTGCTTCCGATTGTGAAGCAATGCGAGTTTTTCTTCCGCGTGGGGGCGTAACAACGCCACCCCTTCGATACCGCCTGAATCACCTTGAACCCCAACCACCGTGATTGAAAATGTGTCCCAATGAAGTTATATGAAATAGGTGTAGTGCGCTGATTCAACTACTTTTGGCTTACGATACCTCGATGCTTGTTCAATGGAGATATGTTCTTTGGGAAGATGAAGAAGAGGTGTTCTGCGTAAGTCCCTGCAGGCAGGCGGTCTCAATGCCCGTAGCCCTAACCAGTCTGAAAATTCCGCGAGTTCAAACCCGTAGCCAAGGAACCAACAAGGTGAGATTAGGGTGTTTTGATAAATCGAGTTCAAGTGCAGTAGGAATGGGTGAATGTTCCTTGATAAACTTTACGCTTACGAATACCACCAACAATTGTCGTGGAAACGCGCAAGACAAGTGCCACGAGTGGGTGCTTCGCCGCCGTCCACTTCTAAGGGCCGCTCATGTCAGTGCTACGCCGCCATTTTCTTCCAAAGGCCACTCAAGACAAGGCCTCGTGCACTGGCGCATTTGACGGTGCTTGCAAGACAGACGCAAACACATCGATGTGCTTGATCTCCGAGTAATTTCCCTTGATAAAATGAACTCCTACATGTACCGCCAACTGTTCTTGTGGAAACGCGCAAGACACGTTCCATGAGCGGGTGCTCCGCCGCCATCCACTTCCATGGGCCGCTCAAGTCAGTGCTACGCTGCCGTTTTCCTACAAGGGCCGCTCGGGACAAGGCCTCGTGCACTGGTGCATTCGACGCTACTTGCGAGACAAACGCAAACACATCGAGGGGCTTTATGAGGTTGAGGTCTCAGCGACCCCACCGAGCTGGGTGGCAGAGAGGAACTACCTCTATTGTGAAGGCCGAAGGCGCGCCTTTTCATTCTATCCCTACCGTGGTTGGTGTTTGTATATGTTCCCCGACTTGGGATATTTGAATGCGTCCCATAGATTGGACCCGAGGATTGCGAGAACACTCGATTTGGGCTCGTGATAATCAATGGCTCGACAAACATTCGCGGTGTGGCTCGCGTCCATTCGCTGCAATGACAACAATAGCCGAACCCGAACAATGTCTGGAACTCAGCGCGAGTCCTGTGTTTTCCCAACTCCAGCGTGCGGCTAGGATAAACATTGACGGCTTACACTCGTCTCCAGATTGCGTGGCCGCTTGTTCTGGCTGCGAGTTGAGGAGCTGAATGCTGCTCGTTTTTGTTCTTTTGTTTTCTGCGACTACCATTGTGTGGGGAGAAGTATTAACGCGTGTGTCATGGGTTATAAACGTCAGGGTTTCGTTCTGAGCGGTATTTCCGAAAAGTAGAAAATACCGTTGCCCCGCCCCTTTAAATCACGCGCGAAGTGCGAATTGTGTAAAGTGCGGAAACGCGGATGATAAGAAACTCGCCCGTGTTTTCGCACATGCATAAATCTCTAACCAATGGCACTTCGGGCGGATCATGTACGTGTTTCGTCTATGGACGTGATGTGACATGGTCACGTCACGTGAGACGCTGACTTCAGAGAAAACGCTTTGCGTTAAATTCAGGGGATTAAATAGTGACGTCACGTGAGACAGCGACATCAAGCGACATTGAATTTCAGATAGAATTGGTAAAGAAGTGGTGACGTCAGGTGACGTCATATGAACGCCGTACGGTATCCAATCAGGAGGAGTAAAGGCTGAACTCCATGGGACGAATATGCTGCGAATAACCGACGAATTTTGCCCGGCGGCTTTTGCTCTGCGCGTGGAATCAACACAGTGGCTGGTATACGTCGCGCGCAAAACGAGCGTGCCGTCGGGCGGCGTTCGCCAGTTATTCGTCACATAATTCGTTCCATGGAGTTCAGCCTTTAGCCCGCTGAATTTAAAGGCGGCAGCGTAAAGGCCGGTTCTCACACGCAGCAAAGCGCTGATGTAGCGATATTCGCGTGTCGTCAGTTACTTAGCGTCTGCCACGAGCAACAGCTTTGACGGTGCGATACAAAGCTGGGATAACGCTCCCGTCAGCACGTGCTTAGCGCGAGGTCAGCGCTATCCTTGTAGCACTCGGCTGCATCTGTGAAAACCCTTAACTGTGCGCAGCAGAGCACGCAGCACCTTGGCAGTCACGGGGGTTCATTTGCGAGACAATTCACGAAACCGGGATTCCTTTTTTCTTTTTTTTATGTTTTATTCAACCAACGAGCAGTCGGTATCAGGCCTGCGCCAACAAATCCGAGCGAGGCTAATTCGACGATATGCGATGGCGAAACGCTAGTCGTACGCGGAAAAAAACGAAGATTAATAGCCTGCGCGAGGGAGCTGCAGATGGGCGGCAAGTGTCCTGCTCTCTTCGCTCTCGGTTCTACTCTAGGTTTGCCGGGCTGATAGCCTCGCAAAACAAGGTCGAAGTTAGGGGAGAAAGAAAAAAAAGAACGTAAAGGCAGAAGTCGAGGGCCGAAGCGGCAGGCAGTTTTTTTTTTTTTTTATTGTCGGCTCGCGGCTCGCAGTTTGCGTCAAATAATTAGAATGTATCTCCGTTCTCCGGTACTATTTTCCGTCGCACCTACCTGTTCTCTTTTCGAATAGTTTGCTACTACGTTACGAAACGCGTATACGTAATAGGCGTTCATGGATGCATGCAAACAGTGCATCTTTCACAGATGGAATTCCTCTTTATTCACAGGCACTTTAAGAATCGCGAATGGTGGCTTATTATTTATGTTCATGCATCATGAATTGTTCTTCGGCGTGCCTATTGGATAATGCTGCAATTTTATTGAGTCAGGAGCGATAATAAGAATCACGAGACACTACCCGCCCTGCGTTATTTAAGCTGGCAGCGGCTATCGTGTCCGGAAGCATGTTGCTATTGATGCTAGTTTGGACATATAGGGGTGTTTCACGTGACGCACTTCCCGCTCGAAATATTGCGCATTCCATGTCGATGTATTTGCGTCGTAAGTCTTTCTTCCAGTAGCGGCGGCAGTGTTTTTCAGATTGCTCGAGTCCTCCCGCATCGTCATCGACCGCACCGTCCAGAGTAGTCGGGAACGTAAAAAGAAACATCGGCACATAGTCGTTTTTTTTTTTTTTTTTTTACATATACCTTTTTTATTTTTGCTTAAGACTACCCGGCCGAGGATCGAGAAGTCGACCCGTTGGTGGTCAAAATGGCCCCTGTAGATGCCATCGGAGTAACTCCATAAGAACACAAAATTGGCAGTGACCTTACCTTCAAAGTCCTAAAATGCATGGAATGCTATGAAACACACCCTGGAAGCAAAATCACCTAGGGTTATCTAGGAGGTGTGTCTAGGGTGGGGGAGGGTGGTGGTGATAAATTGGGAGGGAGGAGAGGGATGAGAAAATTTGTGTGTCACGTGACATTTGTTTGCCCGCTAAATTTAGCGGGGAAACTGAGTGGTTGCAGAAATCACGTGACGTCTATTTCTCCCGATAAATGTAGCCGGAAACTGAATTGGTGTCTAGGTAACAAGACGTAGATTTTCCCTCTAAATTTAACGGGTAACTCTATTAGTGTATAGTGTATCAGCCGTGATGTGTCAAGCCAACAACAACGTTTATTCAGGAAGCGATTAGTTATATAGTACGACGCGGCTGCGCGGCAGCGCAGCACGAGTCAACAGTTTATCTGTTAACGAGATATGACATCGCGGTTTACATGCAGCGCGTGCGTGACTTGCACGATACATTTTCCTTTGTTTCATAAATAACATTAGGAGTTCCAATGGTAGATGGGATGCACTTGGTTGAAATTGCTGTCGTATTGCAGGCGCTCGGGTTGACGGGTGTGCCTTGTGGATCGTCTTGGGAGCGGCGTCAGGGGGTGGTCGTGCAAACCCGGCGTAGGTGGTCTTGTGGGCAAGGAGGCCGGTGTCGCTCTCAGTTCCTCGGTTGAATCCCCGCTGTCCGAGTCGTCACTTTTAGCAGTTTCTTGTCGAAGCGGCTCACGTGTTGCAAGAAGATGTTGCCGGTTGCGTCGCAGCAGCTTGTTGTCTTTGGTAACCACTCGATATGATCTTGGCGCGGCTGATCCCAAGACCCGAGCTCTACGAGTCCATGCTTTGTCTTTGTCTCTCACCCTCACGACTTCGCCTTTCTTGAGGTCGGGTAGGTTCTTGCCTCGGGTGTCGAGCTGCCGGTGTTTAAAAACACGCCTGCTTTGTTGATGGCTGAAGTCAGGGATTCGACTGCGTAGCCTCCTGCCTTGTAACAGCTCTCCTGGCGACCGACCATCCTCCAGGGGGGCAGATCGATAGCCCAGTAGCCCCAGCCAGAAGTCTTCATGGGCCTCCTCAGTTTTTTTTCAAGATCCGCTTGACAATTTGCACCCCTTTCTCGGCGAGTCCGTTCGACCTGGGAAACTCCGGGCTCGACGTCACATGCTTGAAGTCGTATCTGGATGCAAAAACAGCGAACTCATGAGACGAAAACTGGGGCCCGTTATCGCTGCAGACCTCTAGTGGAATTCCGCATCTTGAAAAAATAGAGCTCAACTTTGCAATAACAGAACATGCCGTGGTGTCCGTCAGCTTTTCTACTTCCGGAAAGTTCGAATGCGCGTCAAATACACAAAGATTCGAGCTTCCGCCATGCTGGAAAAGGTCAACACCCACTCTGTACCACGCATGATTCGGTGCTGGCCTTAATATGAGGGGTTCACTTTGCTGCTTTTACGTATACTTTCGGCATACTGAGCACCCTTGTAGCAGAGTTTCGATGTCCGAGTTGAGTCCTGGCCAAAACACCAAAAGTCGGGCTGTTGATTTGCACTTGTTAATTCCCAAATGACCTTCATGAATACGTTAAAGCATCTCCGGTCTCATGGACTTCGGGACCACAACTTAGCTTCCCTTCAATACTATGCCTTGAACCAGGAACAACTCGGACACAAAAAGTTCCAGCCTGCCGTCAATGTCACCCTTGCCGTTCATGTAACAAATGACTGACTGCAGGTCTGCGTCCTTCGCGGTCGCCTCAGCAAGGCGATCCAGGGTTTTCTTGCTTACCAAGTCTGAGACGACGCTCACTGCGTGGACTTCCACGTCTTCCGTAGAGCCGGCGGTGTCCTTTGTGGTAACAGGTGACGACCTTGATGGCATGTCGGCCAGCAGTAGCAATTTTCCTGGTACGAATTGAAGGGTATAATCGTACATCAGTAAACGCAGAAAGAAACGCTTAAGTCTCGGGGGTATATCACCGATTCCTTTTGAGGCAATAGGTGAGCGGCGTTTGGCAACTTCCGGTTCCTTAGGAAATTTTGTTAAGCTTTTGACAAACGATGACGATCATCTGCAAGGCTGTCTAAGCATGGTTCTGAAAACTACAGTCTGAAGGTTTCATAATTATGCTTGCACAGGCTTGCAGCTCATTGTCGTCGCTTGCCACCAGTGAAACAAAATTTCCTAAGGAACCGGAAGTTGTCAAACGCCGCTCACCTATTGCTAACAGTGGACGGTGGTCGGTTTCAATCGCAATCTTACGCCCGTACACGAAGTGATGAAACTTCTCGCAGCCGAACGTGATGCCCATCGTTTCCTTTTCTATTTGCGAGTACCTCTGTTCTGCGTCAGTCATAACGCGTGATGCGTAGGCGACCGGCCGCCAGCTGTCACCATGACGCTGCAGAAGTGCAGACCCTAATTCATTCCTTGATGCATCTGACGAGATCTTCGTATCTCTGGCTGGATCAAAAATAGCCAACACGGGCGTGCTGGTAAGCATTAGGCAGATATCTTTCCATTCTTTGGCGTGGTTGTCTGTCCATTCAAAAACTGTTTCTTTTTTTTTTAAGACTGCGCAGAAATTCTGTTTTTCCTGCCAAATTCGGTAGGTACTTCCCAAAGTAATTGGCGACTCCAAGCATTCTATGCACCGCTGTCTTTTCTGTAGGGCACGACATCTCCCCCAGTGACGTGATCAATGCCGAGCTCGGCCTTATTATGGCGTCACCGAGAAATTCGATCTCAGTTAGCCCAAACTTGCATTTCGCGGCGTTGAATGTCAAACCCGCCCGACTGGCTAACTGCAGTGCGTTCTTGAGGCGTGAATCGTGCTCTTCTTTAGTGGATCCCCAGATCAAAATCGTCAATGTATACGCGCACCCCTGGGGACGGATCACATATCTCGCTTAGAGTTTTTTGGAACACCTCGGGTGCCGACGCAATCCCGAATGGAAGTCTCAAAAACTGGTAGCGACCAAAAGGCGTACCGAACCTGCAAATAGCCGAGGTATCCTCATCCAAGGGAATTTGGTGAAACCCAGAGTTCGCGTCGAGGCGTGAAAAATATTTAGCTCCAGCTAGTTCGGCCTCAATGTCTTCCCGCTTAGGCATCTGATAGACACTCGTTAATGCGCCTGGGGTCCATACACACGCGTAGTTTTCCGTCCTTTTTTGTACAATGACCAATGGACTTACCCAGTCCGTTGGCCCATTGACTTTGCGGATGATGTCAGCTCGTTCCATACGCTCCAGCTCCTCTCGAAGAGGTTCTCGCAGCGCCAGAGGTACTCGTCGTGCCGGTTGAACTACCGGTGTTGCGTCATCTCGCAGGATCATCCGATACTGACGTGCCAGGCAGCCGGTACCCTGACACAGCGGGTGGAATTCTGCTTCTATTTTCTCGGTATTGCTGGTGTTCACAACACTCACCGAGCGCGACACAAGTCCCAGCGCCTCACTTGCTAGCAGTCCGAGTAGTGCCTGGCTGCCTTTTTTGACAATGAAGAAGTCGATGTCGCCGGACCGATTGTCCATGACCACTCGTAGAGTTGCAACCCCGATGTGCTTGATGGCGTCCCCGCTGTATGATCGAAGCACAGAGCCGCTTGGTTTCAAGTTCGCCTTGTCCCTGCACCTCCGATAGATCGAGTAAGGCAGCAGGTTAGCTTGGGAGCCTGTGTCCACCTTCAAGACGACTGGCTGGTCCGCCACCTGTGCGAGGATGATCCAGTCCGCATGGTTGCCGACGCTGTCTATCTTCAGGTCGAGGATGTCGAAGGTATCGTGGTCTTCGCGTACTTCCTTGACCTGCGGCCCTTTCTTGCAGCAAGCCGCAAAATGGTTAGTACCTCTGCACAAGAAGCATGACCTTCCAAATGCCGGACACCGTCCTGGCTCGTGCGGCCGGTTGCACTTGGCACATTTGTACTGTTGCTTCTTTTTCACCAGCGCCACTTGTTTTTCCGCCTGCGCCCACACTTCGTTCTGCTGGGCGGATACTTCCGCTGCTTTACAGATCTGTTCAGCCTTGAGCAGCGTTAGATCTTTTTCTTTGAGCATTTTCTCCCTTAACTTTGAATTGTTTGTACCGAACACAATCTGATCCCGAATCATTGTGTCGGTCAACTGCACGAAGTTACAGCCGCGTGCTTGTTTCCTCAATTCACGCAAAAAATGCTCGAAGGGTTCTGCTTCAACTTGCGTTCTTGTTCGAAAGATGTACCTCTCGTAGACCTCATTCTGCTGTTGTCTACAGTACTCCTCAAACTTGAGTGCGACCGTCGCGTAATCCTCCTTATTCTCGCTTTCGGCAAACACAAAATTGTTGAATACCTCCAAAGCGTCATCCCCGGCTACACTCAGCAGGAGAGCGGTCTTGACAGATGCCGACCTTGGTTATTTGGCTGGCTCAGTTGTCCTCTGAAAGAGCTCGAATTTCTGCTTGAACAGGTCCCAGTTTTTTGCGATGTTCCCAGACAGCAGCAGTGGCTCCGGTGGCTTGAGTAGTTCCATAGCTACGGTGACTGACGTCGTTACTTTGAGCTACCGCCAACGTGGACGGCACCCCACTCCTGACACCATGTATCAGTCGTGATGTGTCAAGCCAACAACAACGTTTATTCAGGAAGCGATTAGTTATATAGTACGACGCGGCTGCGCGGCAGCGCAGCACGTGTCAACAGTTTATCTGTTAACGAGATATGACATCGCGGTTTACATACAGCGCGTGCGTGACTTGCACGATACATATAGGTCATGGGATGTCAATTTATCGCTAAATTTAGCGGGGAAACTGAATCGATGTTCTGGCCGTAACACGCGAATTTTCCCGCAACATTAAGCGAAAAGATACAGAGTTTAGGCATAGGTCACTTGACGTAACGTGACATCACTTTTCCCGCTAAATTTAGCGGAAAATGCACGGACGGACGGACGGACAAAATTTCTGGATTTGGGGTAGCGTTAAAAAGCATTTCAGGCTTTCAAAAATAAAAAAAAAGCGGTGTAAGCATGGGTCCAAGTGGCCCAAACACGTCCCCGGTTGTATACTTGAACTGCGTTTCGTTGTCGATAGAGCCACTTTCCACGCCTGCGCGTTCCACCAACACCAAGAACGATGAGAATAACTAATCGTCTGCGCGGAAACTCATAAGAAAAAGTAGTGGACGCCGATCGTCAACGTAGCGGAACGCCGCCCACCGGAAAGTGAAAAAGGCGTTTCGTGAGGCCGCTCTATTGGCGATGGCGACAAAAAAGTCCCACGGAAGAGGCTCCACCCACAAGAAGTGAAACTATTCCCACACATACGAGTTCTGGTGTACCACTGGCTATCCTAAGCGAAGCTCCTCCCTCACTACTCATACATCACACAAAAGACACCTTGTTCGCTGCAGTCGTGACGAGAGAATTGTTTGTATAGCCCTGCCGTAAATATATTCTAAGTATGCTTACTGCATACATATATCCGTGCTTCGCTGTAACTCAAAAAGGTAGGGCGAGAGACAGGAAGGCCGGGGAAGAGGAAGAAGACGAAACGCTAAAGAGAGGAGGATGTAAACTGTTTGCTTTGTAGACAGCCAGAAACACTTTTGAGCATGCTTTCAATAATTGCTTCGATGTCTTTCTATTTTGGGATATCCTAAAACGAACTCTAAAAAAGGACCTGCCAATTACGACACACTCAATCCGGTTCCTACCCGTGGAAAAACATGAGGGGGTACCATACGATATCTTCATGTTTCTAGGTCTTTTTGGCATTTGGAAGTCTCGCATGGCAGTCGGACATGCGGACACTGTAGCCCACGAAGTACGCATTAATTTTATTGAACTCATTACCCAAATCAAGTGCATCCATTCCCCTTTGGGGACACCTCCCGAGTGGACTCCTTTGCTCGACGACTTACTCAAAATAAAACAGCGTTAACACTTCAAAACTCATATCTGAACTACAGGAAAAGTTGCACTGATGAGCAGATGGTCGTTGTTAGCTTGCGATAACTGGAGTGACTTCGGTATATCATACACCACTTGAATGTCGCTCGAGTATTTGAACGCCAACTGAATGCCTCTCCAGAAATCTTGCTGGTTGAATTTCACACTTTATGCGTTGCATACCATATAATATTGAACCCGCTGTGCAGCGGGTGTTTGAGATATGTTGCATATATATTGTGAATAAAGTGCACGAAAAAAATGTATCTGTGTCCCAGTCGGTAGCATGTCTGACTCGCAAACGAAGAGTCGTGGGTTCGATTCCCGCAACCACTAAACATTCTGCGATTTGTTTTTTTTTTTCAGGTGATGAACTGTTTCATTATGTGAAGTCATTTGAGACATGCATCGAGCTTTAATTTGCATTACATATCATGTTCGAAACACCTTCATTCCACGCGTGACGTCACGTTTCACGTACGGTAAAGGTTGTTTAAAATTCCCGCGCGAGGGCATGTGGCTGTGACGTCATGACCCTATTGACCAATCAGGAATTTCCCATCCCACGCCACCAACACCGACGGTGACACCTGCTTTTCTGCGACATTATCTCCTTAAAGCTTTTGCTTTAAAATTAAGGAAATGCAGACCGGATCCTTTCATGTAACAGAGAACTTTAGAAAATCGTTTCGGTCGAGAATGTGATCGACAAACGATGCTTTCTGCGTATAGTTGAACGCTGGCAGACGAATGTAGATTAGAATAACACAACGATTCTTTAAAATTTCATTAGCTGAAGGAAACGTCCTTTCCGATCAAAGTGATTTGGTCTGCTAACGAGAGCGAAGAATGTGCGTTAGTCTGCTAATGCGAGTGAAGAGCGATAATTCGCCTGGTAGTGCGAAAAAAGAAAAATAGGCTTTTCTTTGTTAAAGCGATACAACAACAACAGGGATTTGTCTGCTAACGCGGACAAAAATCGTGGCTTTGTCTGCCAACGCGAGCAAAAAAACGGGAGTTCGTCCTCTAACGCGGCAGGCCGGAGGCTTGTCAACTCACGCGGCGAAAAACGGACCTGGGGTTCGTCTGCATTGAAGCCTAATTAGCAAACGAAAACAAAATAAAAATATGTGAGAAGCTCTTACACGTTATCCGCTAAATGAACCACTGGAATAGTCTTTTATATATTGAATTTTGAAGACAATCCGATCAAAAAAAGCCTCGACTTGTGAACACATGCTAATTTGCATGGAAAATGGTTGACAATCAAAGCTCCCCTTACAGTGCGTAGTCGTTCTGTGGACGTATAAAGTCTGGCCGCCACCGTTGGGAAAAAAAAAAAGCACTTTAAACAAGAACGTCCGCTCCCGTGTCAGATGTACACAGTACGACACTGTTAGCGCGAACAAACAATTGCCGGTTTCTCTTGTTGCTTTGTTTAACGAAAACGGATATTATCAACTTCACCAGTGGGGTGAAGAATGATCTCTTGGAGATTTAAGACAAGTTGATATATTCGGTGTCATGCACAAAATCGTTTTTATGAAAAATAGAAGACAAAAACATTGATGTCGTCTTCACAATAACAGTGTCGCGCGGTTTACCACCAACTACATGTCGGCGAGTATTTCAGAGGGAACTTCTTCACAAAAGAATGACTAAACCTGAATTCCTGACGAAATAAAAACAAAAATGCTTCATGTGTTGATAGCGCTTGTTCATCATGAAGCACGTTGCGTCTAATGGCCAGCCAAAAAAGTAATTTATTTATTTTTCCACCTGAGACGAACTTTAATCTCTAGAGTACCCGGCCTGTGAACAAGCAACCTCTCCAAAGTGCAACGCTAATTTGTTTCTTTTTATCCGCGTTGATTTTCAAAACGTGCCGGCAGAACAGGCAAACCCTCGGGGCGTAAAGTTACAGGAGTAAATATGTATTATCACCGAACAATCTCAATTATAGTACTTTATATCGAATAATCAAATATTTGAATTTGCGGATATTTAAATAACCGAAAAAGCGAGAAGCGTATTCGGTTATTCAAACATCCGTTTATCCAGTTTTCAACTAATCCGCTGATTCGAATAACCAGGTAACTAGTCATTTTCAAAATCGTTTTCTACTGCTGGCACTGCTTGGAACGTGTCTGCAGCCAGTTTTAATGCATTAACATTAGAACGCTAGTTTCTACGAAAACCCGCCGGTGTCAGTCCGTGCGTCCGTTTGTCAGCACCATGGATGACGTCACGAGGAGGGTGGGGTGGTGAGGAGGTATCGTGTTTGCAGATTCAATGTCTCATCACGGCGGCGGGGGAGAAAGAAGGAGGGTGGCGCGTGCTGACGTCAGCGCTTCGGACCAATTCGAGCGTCGCACAGCTGGCCCGGAGTCGGAGACCAGCAGGCGCCGCGCCACTTTGGATGGCGGCCCAGCTCAGTTGCCACTCCGGGGATGGGTGTGGTTCTTTCCACGACTGATATGGCTGACCGTAACAAAGACTGACGCTGGAAGAAAGCCGAGGGCACGGCTTCGGCAACGTCAGGCCGAGAAAGAGGAAAAGCGTAAGCGTCTTTTGACTGTTGCCGCGGAGGCAAGATAACGGATGCCTGCTGCGAAAAGCGACGAGAGAGGCATCCGATCGAAATGCTGAGGCATTTCCATTGGATGAATCCCATTGATCGTCGAACAATTCTTTCTATGACCAATGTGATCATCACACAGAAATAAAACACGCCTCAAATGCTGCCTCAAACGGTGACGAAAAAAAAAAAAAAAGGCTATGCAAATTGACGGGAGCAGCGAGCCTGTTTCTCGCTTCTCTGGAGTTCGATCGGCGAGTCCGCCCGAAAAAAACCGTCTGGGGCAGGGAAGTTCTTCGCTGCATTACACCGGAGCAACGAGGCAAAGTTCCGCGTGAGCGAAGGAAGTTGTCCTGCCGCGCTCCAAGGCGCGAAGTGAACCCGTTTCGTAGAAGGCGCGCCAGGATGCTTTACCGATACTCGTAATGTCTGAAGCCGCAGTACCGCTGCTTATACATCATGTAGGCATGATGACAAAATTGTCCGCGGACAAGCCTTAAGAATGTTCGAAGCATGGTTTCTTCATGCACACCTAGGCTTCGAAACATATCTCGTAACAGTTTTTGTATGACCAACGTGACAGGATCGTCGTACTAGGAAGGATGGATAGATGCTAATGGCTGTAGCCTTTATATCGGGCGGTAGCTTGCGCCACCTAGCCTAGAAAGAAGCACGGCTGAGGCAGTGTATGCAGATTGCCTTTTGTATGATGTGTTCGCAGTGCGACCGACAGCGTTGTCGGTCACTATCCGAAAGTGTAGTAAATTGAGTGTATGTTTGTAGAGCCTCAGTGGGGCGTTCGGTATCTCAGCCGCAAGGAAGAAATTTCGCCAGTGCAGTACGCACCGCGAGCCTGGAGTCTTCTAAGGTGCGTCACGCTGTATACAGTGATACACGACCGCACGCCGGTCTATGCGATGTTCATCCAGATCGAAACGGGGAGGGGTGGGTCCTGAACGCCAGGATCCCTGAATTCTGCAGCGCGAGCTTTTTGCTCCACGCGCTCCGAGCCGTGGTACGTTCTTAACACACTGCTTGGCCACCGATCCCCGCCCTACAGCGTTGTTGGGCGACGTGCTTGTTTTAGAGCGACAGTCGTCGTTTGCGAAGATACGCTGCGGACTCAGTCCCTGCGCGTGTGTTTGGTGTGCGGTGTATAGTGTCGCTGACTGATAGTTCGGCAGGAAACGCTCCTCGTTAAGTTTTGGCGGGAATTCACAGTTTCATGTGACACTGGGACGCCACGTTACCCTGTGATGTGATGCAAAGCGTTTACCCGCAAAGCAAATTGTTGTGTGTATGTTTATACAGCCGGAAGTTAGTCTGCCTCAGTGGGCGTCTGGTGTCTCACCTGTAGATGAGCAATTTAGCCAGTGCAGTACAACTGCTAACCTGTGGTCTTTAGCGTGCACCACGCAGTAGTGATACACGACCGCACGTTGGTACGATGCTGATCCAGATCGAAACGGGCAGGGGCGAGGATTGAACCCAGGATCCCGGGTTCTGCAGCGCGAGCTTTCGCTCCACGTGCTCCGAAACCTAGGATCCTGGGTTCAATCCCCGCCCCTGCCCGTTTTGATCTGGATGAGCATCGTACCGGCGTGCGGTCGTGTATCACTACTGCCTGGTGCACGCTAAAAACCCCAGGTTAGCGTGGATATAACCCTGTTTAGCGAGAATATGGCGATGTCGCGCGACGTGACATGACCACGTGGAGCTTTTATATTTCCCGCTAAATTTAGTAGGCGCCTTGTACTGCTCCTTATGGGGAGAAATATCAGACGCCCGCAATACCAGCGTGCAGAACAATCGGCTAAATTACGGAAGTGTCAAAGATAATCCAAGTCGCTTTCTCCTTGTTAGGATACCAAGCTATATTGAAACAAAAGTCCAACTGTGACAACGATGCGTCTTTACCCTACCTTCTACTGAAGATGGTAAGTTCTATGTCATCTTTACATTGTAGTCATTCAAAAGTTAAACGCCTTCTCAACAGTTCCCATTCATAACTAAACGCCGATACCAAAAATGAAACAGGAAAATGTATCATAAAACAAATGGAACACACGTCATTGTTAACGCCACTAAAAATATAATCGACAACCGTTTTATTTTTAGCTATCTATTTTTTTAGTCAAGACTGAAAATCCTTTCACGAGGCGTCTTTCTTGACTAATGTCCCCGCAATTAGAAAATAATAAATATATTAAATAAACGAGTGCCTCATTACTTTCTTTATGGTTTCATATTTTAGTGATGTTCATTATTTTCCAGCTCGCTTACATCTGTAGTTACTTAGTTTTCAGATGGAGAATTCCCGTTTACGCAAAACGCTTTCGTCCCCTTTTTCACTGTAACACTGATCATGCGATTTAAAATAATTTTCCTCGCAACTTTAGTATAAGAAGTAAGAAATTAGAAATTCGGGCCGATATTAACTTATTAATTACGTAATTAAGTATCTCCCCTTGGCTACTATATATATATATATATATATATATATATATATATATATATATATATATATATACAGGGTGTCACAAAAGAAAATTTACACGGTCTTTTTTACCGCAAAAATAAACTAGTCATCGCCGAACGCTCAATCTCCGCCCAAAGGTAGCGCTGGAGGTCACAACCAGATGCCAAAGTTTCACCTCGATACGATAACTTAATCAAATGTTATAACTGATTTTCTGAAAATTTCAATGGGAAAAATGGTGGCCGACTGAGTTTTCCAACACATGAAGCTCTATGGCATCAGAAACCGAAAACGGGCAAAAATGGGCTCCATTTTCCCATTGAAATTTTCAGATAATCACTTACAACTTTTGATTAAGTTATCGGATCGGGCTGAAACTTTGGCATCTGGTTGTGACCTCTAGCTCTACCTTTGGGCGGAGAATGAGCGTTCGGCGATGCCTAGTTTATTTGTGCGGTAAAAAAGACCGTGTAAATTTTCTTTTGTGACACCTTGTATACATATATATATAGCTAGCGCTAGAATCCCCAAGAGAGCAGATAATATGTTAGCAAAGTTACTTTTAGGTGCGAAGGTTTGCGAACTCTTTCTATAAACTAAAATAAAATCGTTTTATGGACATTCAAGACGTTCGCCCTGGGACCGGAGCCTTAACGCGCAAGATGGACCCCACTGCGCTAAACAGAAGTTGAGCCGGTCTGTGCCTCTGTCTACAAAAGTCTCGTCGGAAAGCATATACCCCTTAAAGGCAGCCTTGTTCGAAACGACCCGCACGGCACTGACCCACTTTACTAGCAATACTAGGTCACCGCAACAGACGCAGCCAAAAAAGCGCGCGATATCCCGAAGCACAGAGAGGCAAAAAGTGCGCGAGTTCCCGAAAGCGCGCGAACACTCACCCATCCTGATCCCCCGAGATCGACCGGTGTTAAATCCCCACTCAGTTAACTTCCAGCAGAGAGGGAGGAAAAAGAAGAAGAAAAGAAATGTCGTCGACAAGCGAGAGCGTTAGATAAGGTTTTACCAGCGATGCAGTTGGTCTAATTTACGGTCGCATAATGTAGTCCCGAAAAGGGACGTCGCGAACTCACTTGATGGGTGTTCCTTTTTTGCTCTGTACCGGAGAGGGAGTCTGGCGCGGCACGTGCCGCATTGATTGAGGGGAATGAGAATCAGAAAAGGAGATGCTGTGTTCCCGAGGTTTTCTTGGTTTGAGGTGGCGAGTTGGCGCGAAGTTTCGTCAAACCTTAAGTTCGACTGGTTTCGTCGAACATTCGCATGTTTGCCGAAATTCGAAGTACGAATTCTGAACAGTGTTTCTTAACTTTTACACACACACACACAACACACACACACACACACACACACACACACACACACACACACACACACACACACACACACACACACACACACACACAAATTAATATAAAAAAGAAACTTTAATAAAATAATTTGTTTTTATTTTAAATAAATTATTAACCCCTCGCGCGAAAAAATTAATTTATTTAAAATTTAAAAAAATACTTCATTAAAGTTTCTTTTTTATATTAATGCGTGCGTGCGTGCCTGCGTGCGTGCGTGCGTGCGTGCGTGCGTGCGTGTGTGTGTGTGTGTGTGTGTGTGCGTGTGTGTGTGTGTGTGTGTGTGTGTGTGTGTGTTGTGTGTGTGCGTGCGTGCGTGCGTGCGTGCGTGCGTGCGTGCGTGTGCGTGTGCGTGTGCGTGTGCGCGTGTGTGCGTGTGTGCGTGTGTGCGTGTGTGTGTGTGTGTGTGTGTGTGTGTGTGTGTGTGTGTGTGTGTTCGCCAAACATTCGAAGGTTCGACAAAACCAGTCGAACTTTAGGTTCGACAACATAGACGGCTGTCTCCGCTGTCTCGGAGGCTGTCCACGTCGATAGATGCCTTCAGCCACCCGTCGCCATTCAAAGAAGGAACCCCCGAGTACGCACGCGTCCAGCAGTTCCAACTACGCGAAAGCTGTCTGCTCCAAGTCTATTGGATTTTCGCGGAGTTAGATGCATTCCCCGTAAATATTTGCTGCTACAAAGACTCCGAAAAGGTAAATACGTTTCCGAACCATACCCCATTTCGATTGTACACAACCTCTAACGTAGCCAAACGGGGGGAAATAAAAGGGAGAAACCTACTAAGTTAGTTGGTTGATTCTTTGTGGCCGCTGTCTTTGCATGCGTTAGAGGTTGCGTAAAGTAGAAAAAACTGTAATGTTCGGGAACTTATTTTCCTTTGTCGAGTGTTGTAGGCGGAGGTGTACTTGTCGATATTGTTTACTCATTTCTCTATTTTATAAAAAGATTGAGTGTGCAGACGAGCTAATGATAGTTAATTTTAATGTAATACCTGATAATGTGTTCCGGAAAAATGCAGAACCTTAAATCAAAGTAGAAACACTACATTATGATAACGTCTAAAAAACAGGATTTTATGTCGGTTGTTGAGTGTCACCTATTCAAGGGCACCTTCTGTCCTTATAAATTCAGCTTTGTTTTAGTCTTCTTCGCGTTTCCTGCCCTCCTTTATTACAAAAAAAAAGCTCATATTCGGGTAAAGTTATCACGTTTAACCTTCACCAGCTCGCTTGCTCCTAATGATAAGCCCTGACACTCAGGTGTAAAAGAGCTGAAGCGATGAGAGGTGCGGAAAAAATGAAGGCAGACAACGTCTCAAGGCCCTTTTTTTTCCTGTAGCTCTTCTCACACTTTCATGCGCAATATACACTACCTCACCTGCACTTTAAGCACTGCTTAGCTTACATTCTCGTATTGTGTTCGTTCGTTCATAAAGATATAGTTATTCTAGGTACAGGTGTCAGAAAAAGAGAGAAACATAACAAGAACAATGATAAAAATTAAAAAAAAGTCGGCATGCAATATTGCGTGTCCCCAGCCTCTCCCGTTCCTTCTACTTTCTGAAACGTTCTGTTTTCATAATTATCATACCTTAGTCTCAGGCTATTTTGAATCACCCTCATATACTACTCACTCTCTTTCTCTCTCTTTCAAACGCAGTTCATTCATAAATAATTTCCCGTCATCGTCATACCCGCAATAAATTATTAAGAAGAAAAAAAAAGAACATATTAAGCCAAAAACGCTCTCTTCACTAAAACTCGACCACAAAACAATGGAGGTCACGCCGTTGCTGCATCAATAAACCACTAACGACAGCGCCACCTGAGCGAGCTGCAAGCCCGTTTCCGTGTAACTTTAACGAACTCCTTTCCGGCACCGACACGCCGCGCGAGTTGATTGGCCGGGCGGGCGAGGGAGCCGCCGCAGCCACCGTGACCCGGAATGCGGCAGACTCCCAGTCCTTGACCCAGTCTTCCCCCCCAAAAAATGGGTCACGAGAGGACAGCAGGGAAACTAGGGAAAAGAAGGGAAAAAAAGAAGGGGGAGAGGGGGAGGAAGGAGGATCGGTCGGGACCGGAAGGGGAGTTCAGGGACAGGTATATGTTCTGCTCCCTCTTGCGATGGACTGCAGAAGACGCTTCGAGCCATAGCAAGCCAATCCATTGCTGCAGGAGTGTCACGTGAATTTCGGGAGGCGCACTACGGAAAAAGAGCACCAAAGTCAAGACACACAGTAACGATGGACTTTTTTTTTTTTTTTTTGGTTGCTCGATTGGCTACGCCGGATCGTGGAGCCTTGGCTACGGTCGGACTTGATGCTAAGCGGAAGTACGTAGCCTATCCAGCGCTTCACGCGTGGCCACATGACTTCGCCCTCTGCTCGTCAGTGGATCCGCCTCGACCGGTGGGTCGCGTGACACCCTCCGAGATGTGGATTGGCTCCGGTTGGCTCGTAGCGTCGGTTGCGGTCCATCGTATGGTGAGACGGAGCACAATGCAGAACGGAGAGACGTGGAGGCGCGTGCTTGTCTCGCTGACGGAGAACCCGCGCTGCCGTCCAATTTATGCGATGGGCGGCTTCTTGATTATGTGCCGAATCGAACAACGTTCGTTTTTGCTTTTACCCTTTTTCTTCTTTTCTTTTTTGTTGTTATTGCTGTTTTTTGTCGACGTACTCGCTTTTTGCCTACTTTCAGTGAAACACCCCGGAAGATTCCGCTCGTGGTGTAGTTTTTAACTCTTTGACTCTACTTGTCGTCTTCCCATGTTATGTCTATATATATATATATTTTTATATTCCTCTCCTCATGCGCGCGTAAAATAGTTCTCCGCTCGTAATGTTTTTTTTTTGTTTTTTTTGAGCGATTCGTTTTGGTCGAGCGATCGCTTTGATATTCAAAGCCGGAACACGGGAAACATGAAAGCACACGCTCGTATCATTTTTTTTTGGCAGTTATGTTTTTTTGTTTGCTTCCTCCAGGCTTGTGCACATAGCCTCCCTGTTTACTGGGTTCGTTTGCAGCGAGGTCGTGTTTATATGTAGTCCACATAATGCCGGTTCCTGCCTCCCCCAACTCCGCCATTATATATATGCGGAATATGACTCACAGTCGAGATTGCATTCAGAACTTTGGGCAATGTCGCACCGAGTGTTTTTTTTATTTTTTTTTTTTTAGGAACAGTTGGGCGTATTATATGTTGTATAGACATTATCATTATCCCCATATGTCGACGATGCATATGTCTGTGCGATTATACGATGGGAGGTTGCAAAGGTGGTGGCATGCTGCGGAATATATCTTCGTATGCAAATCAACATTTTCTTTTATTACGTGCGAGTTGCTTTAAAAGTAGCGACAACCAACCTACAGGATAAAAGCGCATTTCGCGGGTAAAAACCACCTAGAGGCGCGCGAATTCAGGTTCGTATCGAATAACGCAGTTTCATTCTAGTTTTAACACTCTTAAAAAAAAAACGGTTTCTGTGGCTTTCCCTTCCACTGTGCATGTAACGAACCACGCAGTGCTATTCGAATCAAACAGATGTTTGCACACACCTATACAAAGAAAAAAAAAAGTGTCACATCGAGTGCTTTAAGAATACGCTTATCTATAAAAGGAAATTCTGCGCTAAAATGGCGTCTTATAATCAGTGACAGCTTCAGAATACCCACCTCTTTCGACTTTACACAACACCTCCTAGAAGAGAAGGCCGTAGCGCTTTTCTCGTGACGTCGCGAAGGAAGGCCATCGGGGGCGCGCGTCGAAGCGAAGGCAACGCGCGTGGATCGACCATCGTAACGCGCTTTTAGTCACATACGCGTGTCTTATTAACTAAAATGAAAGCTGCACACAGCAACAGGTCTAGAATACATTTTATTACACGGGCAAAACATATTACTTCGCTACATAATCGGTATGAAATGGCACGGGGTGTGACTGTTTTAAGTCGAACTCATTGAGTCACGCGATTATTGCTGTAGGAATGCGTATTTTACACACAAACACTTCCTCAAAATGGCGAGACACGCATTGATTGGAGAGGGCAGAATAGATCACAGTTCAAAATGAGGTAGACGTAGTCAAAGCGGACACGGGCAGACAAGTGTTGCTTGCAATCATATAAGCGATGTTAACGCATGCAGTCACTGAATTCTTGCGTTATATCGCCCCACGTGGCAAAATTAACGCAATTTCCATCGAATGACATTATGGCTTCGGAAAATCAGCTTTCGGGGCTATTCACAATCAACAATCACTTACTATTCACAATCAACTTATCCCCTTCTTTCTATGGGCTCAAGCTGCCTTAAGGCACAAAAATATTTAATTTTTATTAAATAATATTATGGCCTTATAGGGGCGGTGCAACAAATTTTATACTTTGCCCAAATGCCGCTTAGAACGAATCCCTGATGTTGATGGCCTATGAAACACGGGTTCGTTTTTCACCACACGCAATTGAAGTCACAACAAAAATTAAAAAAAACGAGCAGCGTTCGCCGTGGCACGTGTCAATGATTCAACCTTTTTTATAAGGTCATCATATTCCTTGGAAAGCATGGTTGTCGAGGTTTCTATCGCTTGAATATTTTTTTCTTGTTTATCGAGCTTTTCAATCGTGGTGTCATGCTTGGGAGACTGGATGTTTAGCTTCTGTTCCATTTAGTCGAATCTAGATAGGACTTCCCCTAGCTTCCGGTTTGTTTTCAATATCTGCTTCATCATAGTCGTGCGTTTTCGTTCGTCAGTTTTTCTTGTCACTGCTGTTTCCTGGCCATCTTTTCGGGGTTAATTATCCCGTAACAGCGGGACCACACTGCCGTTGAGAACACACTCTACAGGTGGCACAGTTTCATGACGGGAGTCCCTCTGGTTCCATGCCTTTTAACTTTGTTTTTGTGATGCCTGCGCACTTCCCGGTGTAGTAAGTGCTCCCACACTCTGAGAATTTTAGCGCTTGGCTGTCTGCTGCGATTGATTTTAAGCATGCCGAACATTCCTTCTGACTTTTCCACGTTGTACATAACGGCAGTGCAAATGGAAGGCGGTCCAGCGGAGCAACAAGTACAACAAGCTGCAAGGCAGATGCCTGCACCTACCTGGGGGTGAAAACGAAGAAGTTGTGACCGTGCTGTGCACTCCGCTGGACTGAGAAAAAGAAATGTAGCTGCCAGGGCCGGTTCATTCGAAAAGTCCGGGGAGCTACGGGACTGCAGTGTGGTCCCGCTGTTACGGGATAATTAAAAATGTAAGTTTGGTACTTTAAACCTTGGTAACGCGTTGTATATCATGTTTATATTATATATATAATACATTATACAAGACTGCGCATTTAAAACTTATAATAATACCGGATGAATGCGCACGAACAAACCACGCGACCCGAGTGAGCAGACGACGCGGCCGGGGTAAACAGGACCAGAGCGGGCGCCTTTTCTCGACGAGGCCTCCCCATGGCCAACGTTATTACTGGGTGATTCAAGGAGCGGCCAGGCTCTTTAAATTGACTGCAAAATTTGGTTTCTGAACCTATCGCGCTACGGCTTTGTGCAGCATTGCCCACAGATGGTGCATTTTTTTGTTTGTGTGAAATATGCAAAGAGCCAACTTACCTGAGGAAAAAGTAAAGAAAGAAAAAGGCTTAGCTCCTATGGAAATGCAGCGAAGCCACCGGCCTTCAAACAATACTGCGCCGCTTCGCACGGGGGGCAAGAGATGGCGCAAGCGGTAGCGACGCCAACTGCCGCCAACGAACGAGCATACGGCGCCGAGAGCCGGCGTCTTTAGCAGTCAATGTTTTCGACTCAAAAGCGGCGCGAGCTTTTCTGATATCAGTTGCCAATGCATTTTTTATCAACGTTACTAATAAAACATATTAAATTGACAGATAATCAATTAAAAAATGGTTTGTCGGGATATTTTGACTGTTTTTTTCGGGGTACCGATGTCGTCTGCTTTGCAGTTCCTTGTTGTTACCGCGCCTGTTTTTCTTTCTGCGACTGCTGCCGCTTTTGAGTCGAAACGATCGTCTGCTAAAGACGCCGGCTTTCGGCCAGAGATGGCAGTAATGACATTACTGTAATGGAATTATAGTAATTAAATTACTTTTTGGAGTAATGAGTAATGTAATGAATTACTTATTTAGGCTAGTAATTTAGTAATGTAATGAATTACTTATTTAGGCTAGTAATTTAGTAATGTAATGAATTACTTTCAGGCAATAATTTCGAGAAAATTACTCATTACTTTTGAAATTACTTTTGTCCTAAATTAGAAAGTTCGTTTGCAAGCTTTAAAAAAGTAGAGAAAATTATTTTGCATGGTGAAATGTTGTGAAAGAGCATCGGAGGAAACAAACGACGGCCACCTCAGCGCAAAGCCTTGTACGAAGAGCTGTACAGACGCACAGAGGAGGGCTGGAAAAGCGAAGGAGAAAAGCTTATGAGCAGACATCGCTGGAAGGCAACGGCTTACGAGTTCCAGGCACGACAGATTCACGGCGTCGCCCCATCAGGACGATACTATATTTCGTTTATCCCTAAGCTGACACTACGTTGGGAGCTACAAGCTCGCCATAACCAATCAGACGCCTTTTTTTAATCACCTGTCCCGTCCCTTTCTCTGCGCGTGGGTATGAACGAGAGCGTGGTTACGTGACGGACGATAGACGTGTGACTGCTCCAACAAACACGTAGCTTCCACCGTTCATTCCTAAACTGACAATGCGACAGCTTAGGGACGAACGGCTCATAGGCTACACGGCGACGGGCACATCACCGGTGAGTTAAACATAATTTAAAACCTGAGAGGACAGGACAAACGGATCCTCAGCCTTGTACTTTCGTAAAGCAAGGTCAAAGCGTGAGCTTCGACCAATGTCACGTGCAGTTTCAGAAACATACAAAATATTGTTTTAGAGATGACTGGTCTCAGATGTTATCACTCTGCATAAGAGCGTATGTATGAATGCCGTTTATTAGATTCTGATGTTGCGCGCGGGGATTCGGCTCTTTAAAACAGAACCATCACTCCGTTGGTGTCACGAAGATCGTATTTACTTGCATGAATACGTCCTCAATAAGCTATACGTAGGTATTCGTCTTCTATCTAGGAGCAGTCGCATGCAGTGGTTTTTAAACCAGCTCAACGACGATGTGTCGTGGTTTACTTGTTCCCGTTTTGTTTTAGTCATTTGTACGGAAAGTAACTATGATTTCGGCACGATGGGAAGTGTGGCGTTGCACACGGGTAGAAGGTAACAGAGTTGGCCACCTGCCAACCACGTGCGCGTGTTGACACACGTCACGTAAGGTGATTGGCCGGCGTGTCAAACACCATGACGAGTGTCGCGAGTCGACACGTTATTAGTCACCGACACGCAGGTAGTTGGGAGGCGCGTCAACATGTGTCGAGTCATCCGACACGACGTTCACTCGGCCCAGTCTGCGTATTCTCAATGCCGTCGCGAGAAAAAGGCAGGGAAGGGTGACGGAGGCGACGTTTCGAAAAGACGTGGCGGCGAGAGCCAGGAAGGCGGATATTGAACGGTGCGCGTCGGACGCGTCTCTCACCAAATGCGATTGTGGATGCGACGGTTTGATCGCGGTGCATCGAAATATACTGCAATAAACGCAGTGGCTTTATCCGAGACTGTGGTTTTACTACATGGTAATACAAACACATGGAAGTCTCAAACACCATGAAGTTTATTGGAAAGGAGAGGCCCTTACACAGGTAACACTCAACAACAAACAAAAACGGTCAAACGAAGCAGCTCTTTCCACAAACAAATATCTGCTTGCAAACACTCTTCAAAAATAAGTTATTTTTATCTTTAAAACATACTTTTGTACGAAACCATCATATGTTGCCTATAATGCAATTCGCATACAGCAAATGTTTATTGAATTTTCATTTATAATACAATTTGCATACTGCATTTTTTATTTATTTATTCCGGTGACGAGAGTGCGTGTTATGGTGGCAATATTACTATCGTGCCAAAAAATATCTTTACAAGTATTTGTTGGGAAACTTTACTTTCGGAAGCGCAGTGTCCCGATAATGATCTCATATATAGCGAATCCTGCGCTCAACATTAACGACACCTATTTTTTACTCACTTCCACAGCCTCTTTCGTGTATCTGGCTTTGCTCACAGAATACTCCTCCATCCTGGTAGTTCCACGTTGAGACATAGGGATGCTCCTCCCTTCAAGGATAGTGGCAAGCGCTTCACACTAAGCTATAATTAAAGTTTCAATTTTTTCGGTGAATGCTGATAAACCCCAAAAAATTAAACTCCGGGACGTTTTTATGGGTATCAGTGAAAAGTTAAAACCGAAAAACCCCGAAATTTCAGCTACGTTTGAATACAAGAATGTGTCGCTCCATGGGAAAAAAATTAGTCGCGACAGTTTTGTATTGTGCTACTCGGAAGCGTATTTCCGATTGCCAAAACGTCTAACGCGGCGAGGGAAAAAAAAGAGAGGGAGGAGGACACCCTACCCATGATATACACCCTTGCAACGGCGCTCAATCCGGACTGGCTACTCGCCAACTCGTGGGAACTTGGAATTGGGATTCAGACGGCGGGTATATCACTGGGCGGCTCGTTAATCCCCCCCCCCCCCCCCCCCCCCCGCCTTGGTTCACGTCGCTTCGCGGCGACAGTATGCGGCTGCTAGTTACAAAATTATTAACTCAATTGGACCCCAACGTGCACGCCGCTTCGCGGTATCGAGCCGGCAACCCAAGCCCCGCTGTCCACCATGCACCTCCGGAAAGGGAGTCCCATGCCATTCAGTTGAACAAAGTTTCGTGTACAACATTTTTTTTTTTTTTTTGAGTGATAATCTAAAAAAAAAAAAAAGAAATGTTGTAAATATCGCCGAAAGCCTCGACGAAACAAAACGTTCGAGAAAAAAAAATAAACAAAGCAAGCCCACACTAAGGATCAAACCGGGGTCTGCTGCGTATGAGGCAGACGCGTTACTTTGCGGTGGTCGCGAGAAACAGTTCTGATCGAAGGTATATGTTTGTATATGGTTTTAATAAGCGCGTAAGAGTGAAGTATAGTAACTCTTTGTGGTTGAAAATAGGGTGCACGTGTTGTTTTGATCATGATCATGCAGAAAGATGTAAGAAACGAATGCGCCGCTCGACTCTGTTTTGCTCGGACAGAGTTTGACCGCTAGGACGGCATATTCCCGGCCCTCGGCGCTTGGCCTAAGGATTAAGTTGATCGTTCCGCTAGTCGCACCCTTCCACCATCATTTTGGATGAGCGTGATTGAAACATCCCGTGTACCATATTTTCAGTCACCGAGAGTTACTCCAATGCAGTAATGAGGTTTGTTTCTCGTGACCACCGCCAGGGTATTGTTTCCGGCTTCTGGTTGGTCACATTCAAATTTCTGGAGACGCCCTGGAACACGCCCAGCCCGCTTTCGGCCAATGGTGCCTCCTCATTTGTCTCCTATACCTCCCAACGAATGGCCAAACTCTCTACACATACGGCTCTGATGAGAGCGCCCCCGCGCCCTGTTATCTCCTCCTCTCTCTCAGCTTAAGACGTATAAATGCTGCCTTAAAGGCCGACGACCATTTCGCGCTTTCCACTTTTTTCTCGCTTCCTCCTTTTCCTCCTTCTACACTTTCCACCATTGCCTGTTTCCTCCTCCTCCTACTCCTCCACCCCCTCGTCCCCTACCACACATCCCTACCCCTGCTCCCCTAAGCACACGGCGGCTAGGCCTTCACTAAAATCGTGCAGTACCGCCAAAGCTACAGGGGAGAGAGTGTATCCCGACCTGCTTAAGAGGAGGGAAAGGAGGAACGGGGGAATCCCAGCCTTTCTCTCCCGTTCTTTCTTTCCCTCCTCTTGAACAGGTCGGGATACACTTTCTCCCCTGTAGCTTTGGCTGTACTGCACGGTTTTAATGAGACAAAATATTCGCGACTCCAGGAAACTATAGGGGCGCGCTGGTCAGGCAAAATGGCGGAAGAAAGGAGGCTGTTTTCGTCGTTCAGCACACGGACCACCACAATTTTCTGGCACTGTAGAGTAAAATCGGTGTTATATGAAAGCAAAGCAATCTTTCGACGGTAGAAACCTTCTTCGAGCGAGTGTGTAGGAATATTGACACGGCGGAAGCGTAAAAATAATACTGGAAACGATGTTTGTTTCTATACTGCCTACGAGAACCAAGCAGCGATAGCAGACGACAGAGTCGAAACGACCTCCTCTTTTGGGCTTCTCGGCGTTGCCGCTACGCGGAGTCAATTTCGCTGGAGCCGCCAATAGAAAAAAAAAGGGGGATCACCATACAAAAGAGCAATCCCACTATGATAGACAAGCGGCCTTGAGTCCGTGATGCCATTGGCGTCAGTGCAGGTTTTTAGTCAGCGTGCCCTGCAGCGGTATTTCTTTATATGTTCCCCCTCCCATTTTTTCCCCTTTTGCCCTTTTTCGGGGGAGAAGAGGAAAAGGAAGATGGGTGACGTTGCTAAAAACGATTGGAAGCCGTTCTTTTTTTTTTGTGCTTCATTTCGTTTTGTTGAGGAGATATCCACAATTTCTGAAAATATCGTCTGCGCATGCGCAACCCTACGCAGACGCTGGTTCGAAAGTTGTGTGTATAAAAAGAAGTGATTGCGTGTTCGAGCGAAATAAGCCACTGCCTCCCGAGAAGGGGAGTTAGATACCGCTTCCTAGATGCAGTGACTTCTGAGTGAACGGAGTATAACTTGCACGCCGTACAGTATAGACCTTTTTCACTTACTCTCGCCCCCCGCTACCTGGTAGGCATATTCGATACGGTTGACGAAAGAAATAATAAAATATTTAAACCTGCAAATAGTAAAAAGATAAAGTAGTGACAAAAGGAGAATGGGTGACGGTTACGCTTATATCCTAAATGTATTCTTTTCGCGAGGCGACGACAAAGCAATGTTTTCGCCCATTTTGGAAGTGACGATATTTCAAGATGGTGAAGCCCTTGTGAAATAGGTACAATATACTAGTGACCATATACTAGTGTCACTCTACACATTGTAGCATACCTGTAGCTTATCATTCGCCCCGAAGTTCGTACAAAAAAGCTTATTCATTCTGCCTTCCGGATGTCCCTCAAATTTTCATGCCAATGCGATCCGATCCAGGCTCCCGACTGGGGCAGCAATTATTTTAAAAAAAAGGCGTCAAGTCACGTTGATTAAAAATCCCGTTGGTCTAAGGAGCACCCAGCGAAGACGTACCGCGCAGTACGAGAAAAAAACTTGGTCCTCGTTTGTTGGTCCTGGACTTTAATCCTCGAAGATTCCTTCGCTAATCCTCCAACGCACAGATTTTGACGTGTCCAATGGAGGGGCACCCTTTTGGCTGGCTTATATCCATTCACGTGCTCGCACAACGAAGCACCCAACCATTCGGAATGGAGCGCTCGGACACGTGCCTGACTTTTTACAGCGGAGCTGTTAAGGGCTAGGTTGCCCAGGATCGTGTCCACCAGCAAAAAAAAAAAAAAAAAAATGATGACACCGAAGTCTGCACAGCTACCGCCATCTATGAGCGACGGCAGCAACCAGACAACTGGTTGCCGCTGTCGCTCATAAGTGGCAGCAACCTTTCTTCGAAGGAAGAGGAGCGGAAACGGAAGAGCGGCGATGTGCACAGCAGCGCGAATGGTTCCTCAACCGCCGCGAGGCCGCTATCGCCTCAAGTTCCACTACGTCGAGCGCTTCAGATTCCCTTGCGAACAAAGAGCAGATCGCTCGCCTGGAAAGCCGCCGTCGCTAACAGAAGCTACAGCTCCGCCGCTCTCCCTTCTTCACCAGAGTGGAAAGAATGAAAGTTTTTTTAGTCCCCCCTTTCCATCCTTCGCTGCCCTCATTCGAAGAGGTGAGAGCAGGAAAGCCTTGCAGAATATCGGGTTTGGTCGTCGGGCTTTACGAACGCCTGTGGGGTATTTCTCTTCGCGCTGAATGAAACCAAACACGAAAGAACCTCCGGTCGATCTTAGCGAACTCGTTGCTTCCATTCTGCCGTTTTATACGTCTTGAGAAACAAGCATTGAAGGTGTATTATTGTTGTGGGTGAGGTGGTAGGGGGGAGGGAATATCAAAGGAATTTCCGCCTGTGTTCTGTCGCGGTTTTGTGTTACATACAAACAGCAAAAAAAGAGCGAAAAAAAATTGTTGAGATTGTTGATGCGCGGAAGAAGTACCAAAGCGACAACACGCGGCTCGGGGAGGGAGTTCACTGATTCGATTTAAGGATACGCGTCGGCGCTGGAGTGGTGTCGGTTACGGAGCCGACCCGAGATTGTCGAGCTCCCAGATTTCGCCGACGTGTGCCCGGGCCGCCGCCACCGCGGGGTTCGTGTGTTTGTCGCTTTCCTATACGACCTGAATTCGCCTCGGGGTCTAGAAACAGTCGCCGTATTTTATTTCTTTTCTTTTCTGGCCTTTATTAGAGACGAAACGAAAAGGTGGAATGCTGAGTAAACATTTCACCGGGTCTCAAACATTTAGGTCGTCTTCACCAAGCCGTTTCCTTTGTGTGTGTGTGTGTGATTTTTCCCGCGTGTTTTGACGTTTGTGCAAAACAAAACAAATGCGTGGGTATGTTTTTTTTTTCTTTTCTTTCGTGCGGCGTCAACATGCTCGAGAGCCTCTCGATCTTTTCGTACACGTCGAATGTGTTTACAGACATGGAAGACGTGGCTCTGTCATAAAGCCGCGCTAACACTGATAATGCATCATTAAAAAATACAGCCTGTAGACACTGCCTAAAGCATATGTTTCCTCCATGTAGGACGGTTTCCTCACGTCGGTCATTAAATAGCTATCTCTAGGCATGTTTGAAGCGTACATATGTGTTAAGCAAACGTTCCTTGAGCCAGAGGTGGCTTGTAATGACATTACTTTATTGAAATTACATTAAAGTACGTTTTGCAGTAATTGGTAATGTACCAATCTACTTTTCTAGTCTTGTAATTTAGTAATGTAATAAATCACTTTCAGAGAGCAATTGTTTACTTACTCATTACTTCTGTAATTACTTGTGTCCCGACTGAGGCTGTATGTTTGCTAACTTTAGCAAAACAAAAAAGGAAAATTTATGTTGCGTGGAAAAATTTTCGTGAAAGAAAAAGAGAAGGAGAGGGAGAGAGAGAAAGAGAGAGAAGTAGAGATGGAATACATTCAGTGCGAATTAAACGAGACCCATCTTAACGCAATGCCTCGTACACATGGCACTCGACAGACGCATAAAAGCGGACTCGAATGACGAAGCAGACGGAAAAAAGCTCCCCTGGGAAGACATCGCTCAAAAACCGGGGCTCACGAAGTTGTAGAGAAGGCGGATTCACGGCGCCACGTCACAAGTATGGTACCAGGCTGCTATGTCAAGAGCATATAGGAGGGGTGTTCATAAAGTTTGTATTATCGGCACAAACAAATTTTAAAAGCGGAACAAAACAGGCATCAACATGAGCGCTCGTCCCTCTAGTTTCCGCACAGTGTACACATCGCGTGCTATAGTGGCGCAGAACGCCGTTAGGGAGTCGAAACCGAAATGGCACCACCTGTCGGTGCCAAGCACACGCAGTGATTCATTTTTTTTTCCATTTAAGGGGAAACAATGCCAAGGATATTCATTAAATTCTGGGAGCATTGTTCTGGCACAACGCCCAAGTTTATGAAACTATGGTTAAATGGCATTGACGCTTCCAGTGTGGCCAAACAAGAGGAAAGCATTTCAAGGACGACGACCAACTGATTGCTGAAGTGGTGCGATTCCTGAACACTCAAAACGAGGAGTTCTAAAACAATGGCCTCCGGCATGTGGTCCATCGCTTGCAAAAGTGGATAGCACTTGGTGGCGAACATGTAGAGACAGTCTCAACTCCTAATAAAGTTTGATTGATCAATCTCTATTCCTTCGTGACAATGATACGAACTTTATGAACGCCCCTCGTATATCACCAGTGAGGTGAACACATTTTGAAACCTGAAATGACAGGTCACGTGGATCCCCAGTCTTCTTGCCCTTTCATAAAGCATGCACGGTCAAACCGACAGGCTTCGATCATTCCGACCTGAAGAAGTGACCGGATTCAATAATTAAGCCCAAATGCCCTCGCAAGGATCCAGTACGTTTCGTCGTGCTCTTGGCCTGGGCTGGTGAAGATGCTTTCTACAATTCAAAAAGACGGGAAAGCGAGCAACGTAGATAAAAAAACAACTTAGGAGACACTTAAGCTTCGCCTTTAAAGAGAGGAACGCGATAGCGTTATCGTGCCCCGTTCGCAAAGCCTTTTCATATAAACCCGCGCTAGTTCCCAAGGCGTGCAGCGTGTGTGCGTGGTCTAATCGGTAACGTCACGTGTCACGTGACGTCACACGTGAGCGTTGTGGGTTATTCGAAATTCCCGCGCGAGGTCATGTAGCGTGTCCTCACACGTGGTTGTGACGTTATGACCCTATCGACCCGCCAAATTTAGCAAAAAATGTTCCCGCCAAGTTTAGCGGAAAATTGTCCCGCCAAATTTAGTGGAAATTTTTCACGCCAAATTTAGCGGCAAAATTTAACCCTCGTGACGTCACGTGTGACGTCACCAGGTGTAAGCCCCCTTGCCTTTTTCTTTGGGAATATAGCCAGGAAAAAGCTAACGCGCATGTATCGCTAACAATTCGTTGAGAAAGTGTGTGTCTTAAGGGTTCTCCATACCGTATATATACTTTACAACGCGTGAAGCGACCCTTCGCAGCCACATGAAGTGAAAGTTGAAGATCAGCCGTCCGTCTTCTGCTTGAGTACATCCAGCAGGCAAACACTGGGGCTTTCCTCCGCGCCTGCCAACAGTGTGCCTGTTCACTGTCCATTCATTCTGCCACGCCTCGAATCCTCCCCTTTCCCGTTTTCGGGACTTGAACAGCCGCGGAGGCCTTGCGCGATTGACTGACAGCCGACAGAGCGTGCGAGTGAATGTCCGGACCCACGTGATGAGCATACTCTAGGTTTCAGTGAAGGGCAGAAGCGGACGTTGGCGGAGGGAAGTTTTCACCCCAGCAATAAAAAACATGGACGAAAGCGGATTGCCACACGTCATATGGTGGAGTGGCGTGCCCTCACGCGTTTTTGAAGTCTCCTGTTTGGACAGCTCTTTAGAAAGCTACCGTCACCCCCTTCCCTCCCTGGTGGCGTTTCTGCCCGGAAAGCATCCGGCTCCCCCGTGTGGTAATGCGCCATAGATTGGGATCTTTTTTCTGGTTTTTGAACAACAATAATAATGCGGATGAATGTCCGGTAATATCCGTGGATTATTGTGCTTTCTCTTGGGAGAAAATGATTAGACTGCGTCCGAGTCAGGAGGGAATCGTTTCACATGAAGACAGTTTGTGAGATCAAGGTGTCATTGCCCGACTTGTGCTACTGTTACAGACTACGACCTCTACACAATCGGGAAGATGGAATGACATAACCATTTAACTAAGCAACTTCACCGTTGAATGAGCAGTGAAACCGGCGAGTCTACTGCCTTTGAGTCAGATCTAAGGAAGACGCTATTCCTCATGTTTAACGCTTCCATCGTATGTGCCAGTGTGCGAACTGCTCAGTATGGCTGAATTTGAGTCGCATATGACTGTTGCGGTGCCTACAGAAAGATTACTTACTGCCTGAAGAAATTCAAAAGTAACGTCAAACAAATGTATGTACTTTTGAAAATTAATTGTAGTGTAACGGCATTACTTATTGTCTACGATGATTTCATAATGTATACATTTTTGAAGTTTTCAAAACGTGACTCGAAATGGTAATCGAATGGCTTTTAACACTAAACATTATTTGGCCAGGTGCTGAGTATATCGTGAAGCCTGGTAAGTGAAGCCCGATAAGCGCGTCCGCGAAGCTCGATGCTGATTGGTTAACGGGGGAAGTCACGTGACCAGAGGAATAGGCGAAGAGGAGTAAGGTAGGCGAGGAGGAGCTCCACCACCTGTGCGCACTGAGGAAGAGGAGCTCGAGAGTATGGAAGGCTCCGGACAATCGCCAGGTTTATCGGCCCTATCCGCATAAGTGAAACTCCTAGTATCGCTAAACGTTTGTTACGCTGGAACGTTTTACGTATGCAACGCAATCGCCTACCAATTTGCCATACATTTTTATTTTCTTACGTACATTTGACTTATTTGTTTTAAACATGATTGCAGCGTGCCCGCAGATATATATCCGCAAAAAGCACTGTGTCTTATGCATGATGTATGAGATAGCGGTGTGAGTGCAGCTTTAATACATCGTACAATGGACAGTCTGTATGACACTGCCTGAAGTGAGTTTCTTTCTTGTATGGCGAGACCCTGTCCCATTGGTCATTAACGAAAAATCTCTGCAGACATGTGCCAAGCACACATGTGTATGAAGAAAACATGCTTGCAAGCTGGTTAAGGCGTCTCAGCACATAATTATATCGTAATCTTTGCAGTAGACCCCGTACTTTTGTATGACGTATGAGTAGTGGGATTACGGCTTAAAGCTTTCTTTAGTGACATAAGCGAGACGAAAACAAAATGCAAAATAACAACAATGTTTGTTTTTTTGCGTACAAGATATGTATTTGGAAAATTTATATTAAAGGTTTAGTCGTGTTTTGTTGCCTATTTTGTTGAGCTGAATAAATATATTAGCCTCCAGGTAAAGTATACATTATCGTCTGCATTAAGAAACATTAATGTTTATGAACTCTGATTTATTTGAGTTCAACAATAGAAAAGATTTTAACAAAAACATTATTCCAAAATGGCGTTAAACGTTATTGCTGGAGCACAATAGCATGTGCTAACATAAAGCGATGCGATCTTCCTGAATATGTATATATATACATTTTTTTTATTCGGGTAACTTTAAGTTTTGCGATTTTGGCGGGTTTTATTCTAACTACTAACGTTGTGTTTCTGCGAGTCTGATCATACGGTGATGCGTAATTTGCTTGTGCAATGCACAGAAGAAAAAAAAACAGAAGACACAAAGCAGGTTTTTTTAACAACGATTGTTTTTACACGAAAAGTAAACCGACAACTGGCACCTCAATCATGCTTACGCACTCTGATTTTTTTTAGGGGGGGGGGGGGGGGGCATGTATTTTTGTTTATGTTTCTATGCTGACAACTTGCTGAAACATCTGCGGGCTTTCATGACACGAAAAATAAACCCTGACACGGTGTTTTTATGCTGCCAGACAAAGCTACCTCAGATTTGTAAAATTGAGAGAGTCCAGTAAGCTCCACCGAGACAAAATAGTCATTCCGAACAGAAGATTGAGGTCACTAAATAATTTCATTATTGCTTATCAATATAATTAACTTCAAATCTAAATTTTAGACAAACTCTCCAAACTGGGGAAAAGACGAAGGGTAACACAAGACACAAAGCCTCAAACACAGCTAAATTTTATTCCACAAAAGTTCGTGTTTAAATCAGACTTGAGAACTAATTCGTTACAAGTAACGAATTACTTGTAATCGGTTACTTTTTAAAGTAATCTTGTAATTGCCACGTTACTTTTGTTTTTCGAAAATATTTTGTACTGTAATTTCGTTACAAAATGTTGTTAACGAAATTCTTTGATTACTCGTTCCCTTTTTGAAAATATGAGCATAATACAGTAACTAGAGTGATACGAGCGAAACGTTCAGCAGCATAAAGATAGTAAGTTCAACAAAATAGAAAGCATCAGGAAGGGGAGAATAGCCGAAAAGAAAACACGACTATTGTATTACCGGTCACTAGAACCACTCGAAAAGCGGGCAAGGCATGTAAAAATATTCGAAAGACAAAGATCAAGTAAGACAACGCCGAGTAGGCTCTCCGTCGCCTTCCATCGTGTTTTCCTTCTTCTCCCGGGCAGGAGAAAGCCCTTCGTGTTTATTTGTTTTTGTCTTTTAGACCGTTTCACCCTTTCCAAATTCATCGACGTCTCCCGCCATCTGCACAGACATCAAACGCGGGTTCGTACCCCCTCGATTCGCGGGTGTAGCCTTGCTTCAGGGGGCCGAATTCTTCTTGTCTTTGATATGCGCTACTGTATTCTAGCACTCTTTTGAGGCACGGCTGAAAAGCGCCCGGCACGAGGCTAAGATCATCGTCTTCGAGGGTACGGATGACACTTCTTTTGGTTTACTTGTCTGGGCATGGTGGTCGAGTCTGTAGACAAGTTCGCATCTTCAACACGGGAGCGAGCCACCTCACCGAGAGGGAGCACCAGTATTGCGCAAGCGGCTTGGGACCGTTGTGCAATAAGCGGCAGACACACACGGGGAGCAACGTGACCTGTCATGTCGAGGCAAGCTCGTCGAACTCGAACTTAGTACTCGGTCTTCTTGATTGTATTAACCAGGCGTTAATAAACAGTTCATAACATGGTGTCAGAAACCGAACACGAAAACGCTCGCAAGTGAAGTCAAGACCGATGTGAGTCGCACGGCGCAAGAGTGAAGGCAAGGGAAGACCGGCAGCGCAGACAATGGCGGAAGGGAGTGGCACCGCTTCTACGCAGCAGTCGGGCGGGAGTCCGAACGTCCAACTTCCCATACCGGGAGGGGTCTTCGCAAGTTTGCTGCCTCCTCCGAAGCCACTCGACATGTCCGGCGACCTGGAGACATCCTGGAGAACATGGTGGGACGAATTTAAGTTGTTCTCAACCGCCACTGCTCTGAAGTCGCAAGACGCCGAAGTACAGGCCGCGACGTTCCTAGTCGTCGTTGGGGAAGACGCCAGGCGCGTCTACAAAACGTTCACATTCGAAAGCCCAGGTGACGAACTGCGCGTTGAGAAGATAGCGGAGCTTTTTGAAAAGCATTGCAAGCCTGCTATCAACGTGAGCTATAGGGACTTCGTATTCGGCACACGGAACCAGCATGACGGCGAACGATTCGATGACTGGCTTACCGAGCTGCGCGCGCTGGAGAAGCAGTGCGATTTTGGCGAGCTACACGACCGCATGTTGCGAAGTCGAATCATTCTTGGAATGACCAACAAGCGACTGCAACAACGCCTCATCAACGACGATCCGACTTTAGAACAAGTGATTCAAAAGTGCCGCACGGAGGAACGTGGAGCCCTACAGTTCAAAGATATCCAAGCTGGAGCATCGCCTGCCGTTGTACATGAACTCAAGTCCGAGGCATGCCCTCAATGTGGATACTCTACGCACACAAGCGGAACATGTCCTGCCAAAGGAACGAAGTGTAAAAACTGTGGTCGGAGGGGACATTTCGCTCGAGTGTGTCGCGCGAAGAACGACCCACCGAAAAATAGAGCATCACCATGGAAGAATGTTCGCAATGTTGAACGATGCAAATCTCCAAGTTCCAGCTCCGAAGAAGAGAAGTTGGTTTGTGGTCTACCCAACAGTGTTGGTGATGAACAGTTCTGGAGTGCTGAAGTCAGAGTTGCAGGAAAGGCAGTTGACTGCAGGGTGGACACAGGAGCAAACTGTTCTGTTATGTCTGCAACGCAACTGCGACGAGTCACGAAACAGAAACCGCAAGCAGTCACTACGAAAATAGGTTCGTTCTTTGGCCATGTCAGCAAAGCGGAAGGCCGCATTATGCTGCCAGTCGCCCATGGCAACCAGAGCACCGACGTGCAGTTCTACATCGTGAAACGGGAAGTACCCACAACGATAAGCGGTACCGTTGCGGACCGACTGAACCTGATCAAGCTAGTGGCATCAGCGGAAAAGAACTGCAACCAGACAGTAAAAGAACACGAGGACGTCTTCCATGGACTTGGTGAAATCAAAGGTGTCAAGTTTCACATGAAGCTCAAGCCGGATGCTCAGGGTGTTACGCAACAGCCGCGTACAGTCCCAGTAGCCATCCGAGACCACCACCTAGATGACCTCGTGCATCAGAAGGTGATTGCACAAGTGACAGAACCAACAGAGTGGGTCCACCCAATCGTGGTGGTGAAAAAGAAGGACAAACACCGACTGTGCATCGATCCACAAGAGCTCAACAAGGTTCTCATGCGAGAGAACTACTGCATGCCTACACTGGAGGACATAGCAGCACGACTGTAGGGAGCCAAGTTCTTCTCGACACTCGACGCAGCCACTGGGTTTTGGCAGATCAAGCTAGTCACACCGAGTTCGTACCTCTGCACATTTGCAACACCGTTCGGGAGATACAGATTTCTCCGAATGCCTTTCGGCATGTCGTCGGCTCCCGAGGTGTTCCAGAAGACTATGCATGTAGTGTTTGAAGGTCTCAACGGAGTTGAAATCATGGTCGACGACATTCTTATCTGGAAAAGGACGGAAGAGGAGCATGACCGTCGACTGCAATCCGTGCTGCAGAGGTGTCGTGAGGTCAACCTCAGACTGAACAAAGAAAAATGCAAGTTCTCTCAAAACCAGATCAAGTACTTGGGACATATCTTGTCACCTGAGGGACTCTCGATTGACCCGACGAGAGTACAAGACATCCTTGCTCTCCCAAGACCATCAAATGTGGGGGAACTGAAGAGCTTCCTAGGAGTCGTGAACTACCTTGGCAAGTTTCATCCCGCACATGTCCGACACAAGTGCACCGTTAAGGCAACTCTTGAAGAAAGAGGCGGCCTGGTCCTGGACAGAAGAGCAAGATAAAAGCTTCACAGCACTTCGAACAGCGTTGACTGTCGCACCGACTCTGCGGTTCTATGACAAGAACAAACCAGTAACTCTGTCAGTGGATGCACGTTCCAGAGGAACGGGCGCAGT